>NW_011626968.1:790116-831034 GCF_000204515.1 Acromyrmex echinatior
TCTCTCTCTCTCTCTCTCTCTCTCTCTCTCTCACAGTATTTTATAGAAATCTATAAAAAAAAAGATAAAAAAATATTCTGACGAGTGCATGTAAAATGCATGTAAAAATAAATTATCCATAAATTTAACTTTAATCCTAGATTAACTTGTTAGATTTACTCTTGATGTGATAGACGTTATCTTATATTTATGGAAATGATCTTACATATCCAGTAGAGAAACGTCGAGTTCGCAAGATTCACCGGTCGTGAATACACGGCGCGGTGGCGGTGCGCACAGGATTCTACTTATCAATCTAGGATTAGTCTGTACCCTTGCACACAGGTTATCCCGAGGTAATGCTCTCGTAATGAACGTTACTCATCAGCATGCAACGGTATTATCCTGGGTAGGAATATCGCGGGCCATTAATATCTGCTTCCCGATACGCGGATTATACGAGTTAACTATTAAAACGTGTTTGCATAACGGCGTGATGTGCATGTGAACGTGTAACACGCGCTAAACGGAGTGCTTTCTTTTTTCTTGCTAAATGAAAAATGCACGGAGTAGGAAGCCTTTTTATTTTTTTAACGGATTGCACAACGCGGCACGCGGCGACGAATTGAAACGAGTCCAATGAAACGCGATGGGTCTGTTGGTTTGCAAATGTCATGGTCAGCTTCCTCTTTCTAATGATTATCGTTTTGTTCCACGACCTGTTGAGTCTTGATCTCCGACTGACGCGAGTTCTTTCTACACGTCACATTTATAAATATATTAGAAGCACCCCGATTTATGTGCGAGGGCGATTCATGAATGGAGTTATAAGGATATCCTGGCGTACATTGAATTATATCGCTTGTGTGAATTTTTACATTGTAGCCGTAATCATGAATCAAGTTGCACACGCGTGGGACTTGTGACCTGAGCAGATGCTTATTGTCGTAGAAGCGACCCACGGTGAGCTAAATTCGATGAATGGCGACCTTTGTGCTATTATTATTCTTTATTCTCTCTTTTTTTATAAGGTTTCCGTCGGAGAATACTCCATTTAACTTTTGCTTAATTTAACTTTGGAGTTCAAGCTCGCCTCGTTATGATTGTTCGAGAGACGTCAATCCAATTGGCTTGAATTTTCAATAGTGTTACCGTCAGAGTTTCGATGAGGGCATTAGAAACGCATATCCACAATCGGTTAATCAATTTGCAGTTGCAGATAAAAAGAATTCGACACAAGATTTAATAATATATGTATGGGAGAGAACTTTTCTCTATTATTAGAATATTTTAATCATAATAATTAATTGTTTAAAAAAATCTAATGTCAAAATTGTGAAAACTGCCAACAAGCTCCAGTCTTTCCTATCCAATTGAATACGCATTTATGTTCATACCTACAGAAAAGATTTTTTTGTATTTAATGCTATTACTCCTCTGTCTAGAATAAAATAAGATCGATGTAGAGTCAATTATATTTATTCTTTAGAGAATATTTTTTTCTTAAACAGAAAATCTAAAATCTAGAATAAAATATTCTTGATGCTATCCCATTAATTTTCTTGATAAAAGGATTAAACATAATAAATATTCTTCATTTATTCAACATTATGTTAAACACCGATCTGAAGGAAATCTCTTATTCTATTCTTGCGGAAAAAAGTTTGAAGAATATTAATATCTAACAATTCGGCGACAAAAAACTAAGCCTGGGATTCGAATTCGAGATCTCTCCACGTATTGCTAGTAACTAGCGCGCTACACTGCAAGAGTTATGATGACATTATGGCATGATGTATATGATATCAGATAAAGATTTACTAAACGTGAGAATATATGAACTTAAATTTATATGTATTACATTTGTCTCGATACTATATGTCGACCTTATTTTATTCGAGGGAGTAGAATAAAAATTATTTTATCATTCCCACGCTATGTATTTTTTTACGCACATAGGTCAACAATCCACACTAATATTTTGAAAATTAAATTCTAAGTTATATACCAATTTACACTTATTATGTGAAAGTTAATCAAAAACAAAATAATATAAAATATAACAATGCTGCATTAGTAGACCAATTACAAAAATCTGTGTGGCAGAAATATTAATCACTTTTCCTTTCGAATGTAAAGACGTATCTCACATAAGAAGTAAGTAAATCCCTGCTATATATCTCGTCGATCGGTGTAAATAGAAGAAGCGATGCCTCTTTATACGCACGCACGCACGCCCGTCCGCACGCGATCGACTTTCATTCACGTACTTGCCATACTTCTTCAAAGTCTTATTCTAGTGTAATCACAAATGTGCCTGTCTTATGCGTCGTCTACAATACAAGAAGTAAAAAGTAAGAGTAAGAAATTGACCAATCACAATCAAGTGTGAGAAGAATAATCAATTGTGATTGATCAATTTTTTTATTCTTACTTCTTACGTATATTGTAGATGACGCATTAGACAATAAACGTCGTACGCATCTATGTATGCATATATATAATGTGTATAAAAATGCTCTTTCGATAGCTTAGCTGTTCACGTGTAACTATTACATCGAGTAGGTAGTTGGCTATTATTAGTACATCGCCGCAGGAGGTAGAATAGCATGTATAGACACCTCCAGTTTAAGTGGGATGCGTGTTTCTGTGCAGTCCGGTTACGTTACAGAGCGCATTCAGCCGATCGTACGACTACGCGTTCTGCTCGCAACTCACTTTTTGAAAAATGATTAATAATAACTTTTCTCCGACGCGTCGGGTCACCTCGATGATGGCATGTTAAACTGTCAATCGTTTCATGCTGTTTTTTTTTGCCCGGATCGTTTGACACGACACGTAACTCGCGCGCATCGCCAGAAATAAAATTTATCGCAATCGATTTCTACTAATCTCTCCAATTCAGCGGAAACTCGCTCGGCTGCGCGCACTTCAATGTGCAACGCTGCGAAAAGTTATAGCTCTTATCTCTTATCGAAGTATGATGTATGACTGGCCATATGTTGTTGCGCGCGTTTATAATATACTTTAACCATATAGTACCATAAACGCGCAGCAATACCGCTAGGAGCAATTGGTACAAAACTAATATTATACCATCGCCGCTTAATCTTTTAACCTTCTGATAGTAGGATTGGGGATCAGATGCCCCACGGCTTCATCGGTCAAAGATTAAAGCGTTTATTATTTTACTACAATTATTTAAATTCAAATAAATTTTATTATATTTTTTCATTTATACACAGTATAAACAGAGAAAGAAGTTTCATGTAATTATTATTTTTTTTACCCATTTAATAAATTGATTAGATGAAAAATGAGCAAAACCGAGCATCAGATCGACTTTACCTTAGGAATATGTTTATTTAAAAATTCACTGTTAAAGAATTAATAAAGTTATCGAAATCGCATTACTTTTCATATAAAGGCTTATAACTCAGAAATTATGAAAAATATTCTTTTTTATAGCATGATAAACTGCACTCTTTTGTCTTTCATATGTAATTTTTTTTTTTTGTATTAATATTACGTTTTAAATAAGATTTTTTCAAGTATGGATTTTACATTTAAGCGTTTTGAAAGTGTTTCCTATTTTTTGTTAAGTAGTCGATATATTATATATATATTTAGCCTTTCTAACAGGTAAAAGTACTAGTTTCAATATTTAGTGCTCCATATATTTCCATTTTTAATTCATAAGTTTAACTAATTTCTATAGATTCTGAATTTACCTTAAATTTATTTCAAATTTAATTTTAAAGTAAACGTTACAAATTTGTACTTGTCCCTAAAGGATTAATTGTAATGTCTGCAGGATATTTGCACGTAATCGTTTATGCATATATTGTAGTGACAGAGGATTTGAGTTTTAGAAATTTGCTGATCTTCATCGTATGTAAGGATTTTCTTCTCCTCCGTTAGAAAATACATAAAATCTAGTGCGAGAAACGTCCCCATACATGTCGGCTTTCGAAATGACACATTTGCGCAGGGAAATTTCAGACACTTTATGCACATTTTAACGCGTACAAACACGCTTTTCGCAGAAATCGCGGTACGTATTCGCATGAGAGTGCAACATATTGGTTCTGATTGAACCGCGACTCGGTTCAACTGCTTTGCGCCATGCTGGACAAGCACGAGGCAGATGAAAACGTGAATACAACAAAATGAAGAGAGATTCTAGCTAGCAGTGCGGATTGGATGACAAAAATAACAGACAGGGCTTTCACTTTTGACATGTGTAGTGGTGAACACGCCCGTTGTAAACGCATATACGCATAAATCAACGCGCGCGCGATATCGTCTCACAATGGGAATGCAATTTCATTTAATCCTCAATTTAATCGATTAAAAAACGTCATTGAGTGAAAAACGACAATAATCTGGACGAGAGAAAAAGAACCATTATTAATTTTGGAATTTACAAAATCGATATTCTCAAACATAGAGAAAGTATCGTAGAGAAGAATTTCATTCGACAATTTCGACATATTTTTTTTATTTGGAATCATCGTCCCCCCTGCCAGTTACGGAATGTTATGTAGATCGAATTTGAAATATCCTGAATGTCTAAATTTACTTTGCGTTCCATATTTTTTTCGTGGTAGGAGATGGTACACGATAACGCAATTAAAAGAACAACGCACGCGAATAAAATAATAAAAGACTTCCGCACACGAAGAGATGAAACGGCGGACAATATTTTACAACCGATACTCGTCGAATACTCGTGACTACGACATAAAAAAATTGGCCAGGCGATTTTGAGATTCAGAATCGACTATAAGTGCGATTGCGGAGCTGTAATCAAGTCCGGATGGGATGCATTGATTGACAATTTTTCGTCGCCCCCTACTCTTGATCAATCTTCTGTATTGCCCGCCATGTGTGTACTACGAATATCGTTTCTAAATCAGTCTCCAAATTGATGATCGATAATTTAGGGTAAGGCCAGTTGTGGATCACTCTTAAAAGAATTCATGTTTTTATCCAGAACGATACCGAACAATTAATAAAATATTTAATAGTTATAATTGACCATAAAAAATATTACATTATGGATAATTTTATTTCATTTTGATATCATTTTATATGTTTCGGTACTGTTTTAATTTTAATTAAATGAAATAATGACAATTAGGCACAATTAGACTAATGTACTAATTATGGATACTAATGTACTAATGTATTATACTAATTACGGATCAATTCACCAAATGCTTTATACATTTTGGATTTAATTTCAACTGAGCATGATATTGATTTTTATGAATCAGAAAATCTAATGTTATTTACTATCTCCTGTAAAAGTCATAAGGCAATCTTACACTTTAAATAAATTTTTAAAGATACATACTTTAGCAACTTTAGTTTATCTCTCACGTTTTATTAGTTAATGACATCAATAAAATGTACAGCGCTGTTGCTAATAAATAAAAAATAACTGACGTTTAAAAAAGATATGCTAGAAAAAATCTTGAAAGAATCTTGTGAGATGCATTTGATGAAAAATACATTGTAATTATTTAAATATAATATGTGATCCAGAACTAGTGTCTAATTCTATTTAACGTTTTTATCCTACAACAAGGAGAGAAAATATTATCTTTTCTTGAATTAAATATCATTGTAGAATTAAAATTATTGTACAAATAAATCTTTCCTTTCTCGAAAAAAGATGGATTATGGCTGTTAATTGGAGAGTTGGTTTTGTGATAGGAGGTATCGGCTGTCGCATATGCGATGGATTAAAAAGTTGAGATGATAGAAGGTATCGGTGTAAATGATTACCAATTAGCAATCGGATAGGTCGTTTGCACCGACAGGCGAATTGGCAAATGGATCTGGTCTGGACGCGTCTTTAATAGAATCAAGAATCAATTGCGAGAAAGAAAGGGAAAGATAGAGAGAGAGAAAAAAAGGAAATATATGAGCTATGCCGTTCATAAATTGGAATATTTTCCAGTGTTCATCACGACTTCGCTTTCTATTTGTTTGGATCTTTATATTCTAGAGAGTTTCAAGTGTGATCGGAATGAATATGTGTGTCATTGATTGTTCGTTTGATATATGCTGAAAAAGGAAAAAGGTGATGAGTCCTTTAATTAATTGATATTTATACCATTTACGATTAATCTTTGAATGGACAGTTATATATCGCCATGCCTGTAACATCTATATATTATTTTCTTGCGTTCATTGTTTTACAAATTGACGGCGACCCCGTTTCAACCTCTCGAACTTTGCTATCTTAAGCAGACAACTGCGCATTTCGCCGACAATAGCGAGCAACAATAGGTGGTCAGATTAAAATGCAAATTAGTCCATAAGTCAGGGGCATTATATAATTGTTAGTTATGCCAACTGACGGTTATTGTCATGGCAATAAACTTTCAAGATTTAAGGTGTCAGAGAGCGGTATCTAAATGGTATATGCTTGTACTTAAAAGATTACTTACATACCTGCATACAGATCCTTCGAATTGTAAATGTCAGTTGCCTCTTTCGCGATCGCTCTCAATCTGTTGAGTTATATCTATCTCAATTCACAAAAAGAGTTTCAATCAATTGAAAATATATCGTTATCCAACTGCAAAAGTTTTAAGATAAATATTACACTAGATATTTACTTATATATGTTATTTTTATGCTGATTTTTGTTTTGAGATAAAAATGCCTTAGTTTATTTAGGTCCCGATTAATTCTACAGAGCGAATATTTACAGTTAATACTGCGCAGGCAATTTAAACGTTATCTCACGGAAATACGGAAGCTTTAACATTCATTATTCTTTTTTCTTTCGAGAGAGGAAAAAGCTTAGGGCCACCTGTCTCATTCGACTCGTGCGGGTCCATTTACCGTGCGTATTACCACCCGTGAGTAATTAACATAAAAGGGTTAACTTGAGAGCGTTGTGGACATAAATCACGACAACAACCGGATTTTTTTGTAAAAGAAATAATTTATATTAAAAAATAACAAACAAACGCGAAAGAAATTTTGAAGGAATTTTTAAAAAAATTCTCTTTAGTTAACGATTCATTTCTTATATAAGCTTAATTCAAATATATTTCCCGATATCGAAGCAGATAATATATATGAATTCTTTAATATAATATTCTTTAATGTAACTTTTTTAATTGCGCAGAAGCTTTTATCGCAATAAAGTTGTACGATATTACGGAACAGTAAAAAAATGTGCACACAATTAGAGTAGTATTACATAATTCTTCAATAAATTATGTAATCAAATACGTTATATCGATGTTACGCTACAAATACTCAATAATAATATTTAATAAAAATGACTTTTTTAAACAGAGGATAATCGTTTATTGTAAATTTTTGGTCGCAATCTTGGTTATCAAATTATTGTATCACAATTTTGAAAAATTTGCGATTAAAATTGCAAGAAAGAGCTATTTTGGCATGTCGATGTATAATATTATGATATGTAATGTAAAATAAGATATGTAATGTGTTAAAGAAGTTTGATTGAAATCATGTTAAGTATGTTATTATTAGGACTTTTTCAATCCTTAAAAGGAATTTGTTGTGTCGATTATAATTAAAAAGATATTTAAGCTTATATAGAGTTTATTGTAAAGGTATGAATTATATATAAGTTAAAAATCTACTAAATATATATACATTTTAATATTAAATTTTTTCATGTCATTCAAATTATTTAAATGTTTTTCATATTGTTGAATACTTATCTGATGTAAAAGTTGATAAATTCAATTTAATTTATATGAAAAACCTTTCTATATGTAAACTATCCCAACAATTCAAACTTTATTTTTTTATTTCGATATTTGCTATATTGATTTCGCCATTTTTTTTATATCAGATTAATTGAATTTGACATTAGATTAATGTTTAGTGACTTGAAATATCTATATAACTTTAAACAATAATATAAAAAATATATTTGATAGATTTTTAATGACATATTTCAACTTTGTAGATTATATATTAATCATAAATATATTTTTAATTATAATCGATGAAACAAATTCCTTTTAAGAATTGAAAATCCTAATAAAAATTTACTTTTATTGCAATAAAACGTCTGCAACACATCACATATCATACACACACATATTATAGTTATAAAATGTCAAACCGCAATGTAGCAATGTAGTACATAAAACTGTATTTAGCGATCAAAAATCTGAAATGATAACATTTTATGCATTTTTTTGTTGAATAATATAATCATCGCCTTCGTGTTGTCACGTTGGTACAATGATGCTGATATCTATACATGTATATACATACTGAATTATTTTCCGAGGAGATCAAAGGTTAATATGATGTTTCTGATATATCAACAGTTATGTATTTATCACTTATGGTTCCCGAGTTAATTGCTAAAGATATAGGCATTCTTGTTTATCAAGAAATGCTTCCGTGTTTAATACTCTTAATATGCTATTAATTTTACAACAACATAATCTTTTGCATATTACATCTTGAATTTCGTTAAAACATATAACGTAATTATCTCATATAGCACAGATCTCCAAGGGATATTCTGAAGGATATCCTGAGAACGTTCCCAGAAAGATCTCTGGAATAAAGTGTGCTATATAGAACATATGTACGTACATCTTGATAACAGTATTCTATGATTTTGCATAAAAGAAACTTTTCTACTACGGCACTGTAATGACACAAATATTATCGTGCAGTGTTAACAAGCTTCAGTTTCGATTAGACTTTGCAACTTGACAAATCAGACATTTTATATATATCACGCTATATCTCATTTCTCAACTTAGATATTGGACATGCAATCGTATATCATAATTGCATTGCGTACGTATACATATAGGAATTTACTTTAGAATAAACAAAATATATTTTGTCAATTTTTCACATACGTAAACATAAAGAGTTCTCGGGTATAAATATTGTATATACGTAAGAATAATTGAATAACAGTAATTATAATAATAAAAAATCCTGTAAATAAGAAGTCTTATAACAAGAAGAAATTTGTTGTTGAATGTTTGAATGTTGTTGAAATTTGTTGTTGAATGCATTTGAATGTTGTAATAATTATTGCATGTGCGCAGTGACTATTTTCGCGATGGATTTCGAGAATGCAGCCGCGTGCAATTGCGAGCACTGTGATGAGGAAGGAGTGATCGGTTTGGGAGTGAAGACGACTACTATTCAGGCCATGTACCAAGAGGACCGTGATAATGATGGTAATCGAACAATTTGCGCCAGGAATCGCGAGTTTAAAGATCGCACGTTCCAAAGCGTCTGTTACATGTTATGTTACAATCGTTGCACGAAATACCGAATGGTAGCAGTTAAAGAGAAAGACATAAAGAAGTATGTTATAATTGCATTCAGACCAAGTAAGTATTTAAAAAGATATAACTCACTATTATAACGTATTTTCTATATTTCAAATTTTATAATCTGAAAGTTATAAGTAATGTGCATTTATTACAATCTGATATTAAGCCATTAAATTTTGAAAAATTATGTTGTTATTAATAGCTACATAATTTTTACGTAGATTATTATAAATTAAGAGATGGTGCGTGCTGAAAGAAAGAATTGTTCTGTGCTTCTCTGCGAATGGTAATTAAAAAGCTCGACATGTACAATCACTAGAGGAGTTTGAAGTAATTTACAAAAGTAATTTTGCAAAAGTTCATTGTTTCTACTAATATGCGAAAAATGTGTATATTCTAGTAGCTTTATCAATTATCCTCAACGATTTATTTCGAATGTACTGTTTCTGTAGATGTAACTTAAAATTGTTAAATATATTTTTTGAAGTGTCCATTACATATGCATTATACATACACAGCGAATGTTATGTTTTTCTGTAGTCATAATTCTATTCGATGGCTTAAAATACTATAAAAACACAAGAAAAAGATGTTAAAAGTAATTTCTTGTAGAAGTTACTATGAGAAAACTTTATTTTCAGCGTAAGGTCCTTTTTATTGTACTTTATAATTTCTAATGTGAATATCTTGGACGCATAAGTTTTTAATAACTGAGATAGTACGGCGTAAATATTCTGCCATTTATAGTGTAGGCTGTTTTATAGTTTGTAATAGAATTTTGATTAATAATATTTATATATCATATATTCCAATGGAGGTATCTAGTATGCGTTGGCTTCCTATATATACTTGATGGCCCAGGATGTTATCAACCTTTTTTGTAACAAGAACATTCAGAAAGGGAATGCCATTCTCTATATCCATGGTAAACCGGATCCTTGGATATTGATTGTTGAGGAAGTTTAAGAGTTTATAAAGTTTCTAACTATCGTGTCTTCAGATTATGAATGTATTGTCTACATAATGGAACCAAATCTCTGTTTGCTGGGTGTCTTGCGAACTTTTTTCTTAAAGTGTTCCATAAAGATGTTCGCGATTATAAAAGAGATGTATTGGAGAATCCATAATCACCCCAGAAGTCTGTTTGCAGAATTGGCCGTTGTAGGAGAAGTGATTGTTAGATAGTGCTCAATTGAAGGGATGATTAGGGACTTTATGTGTGAGGTCTTAATTATAACCAGAGTTTCTTTGGCACCTTCGTGAAAAGTGATTCTACATCGAAGCTCATCAATATGTCTTCAGGATGAAGACGGATTTTTTGTATTTTTTGTGCAAAATTCATCGAGTTTGTGATATATGCGATTCGGATTCTTTCCTATCAGAGATTATAATTCACGAGCTAAAAAAATCATATATATATATAAGATTTTATGGCACTAATAATTGGTTTGAAAAGGATATCAGATTTATGTATTTTTGGCAGTTCACATAGTCTTGATGGAAGGGACTTTGTGGATTTCAATGTTGTTTCTTAGTTTTTTGCTGGGAACTCTATTTTTTTCTAATATTAAGACACTAATGTTCCGTATAATCTTGTTTGTTGGATCTTTATCCAGCCTGGTATATGTTTCGTTCGAAAAGAGGATCTTTATCTTCATTCTGTAGTCTGATGTGTTCATGACTGCCATCGTATTATCTTTGTCCGCTGGAAGTACGATGATGTCTGGGTCATTTCCTGAAGTGCCAGCCGTTCTTCTCTGGTGACTCTGGAGACTTGGTTTTGTGGAGGATATTAGCTACTTATGTCTATATATTATCTGTTGTATTCTATTATATGAAGATTATAGATGGTTGACTAATAATTTCTTCTTTTGGGATCCTATTAGGAATCATTACAAAATTGAGTCCCTTGGCCAATGCAGATCCAGCATTGGGCAACAAGCTCTTACTGGACGTATTATTGACCGCGTGGAGTAGAATCCGTTAAAGCCATTTGTGTGGACACATGATGCTGTATTTTTGCTTTTGCCATTCTGTGCACTGCGTGTGGATGCTCTGGGTTTGTTCGTAATGCGATCTAGGATTTGCCAAATGTCTTGTCGCAATGTGGATGAAAGGAGAAGATGGAGTTGAAAGGATTTCTGAGAAATCCTGTCTATTTGTGTCTTAGTGAAATGGATGCGTTCTTTGGTGGAACGCGTGCCTTCGGAGAAGTAGCTCGGTATCAGTGCGCTCCTCGCCCTGATGAAGTGACCGGCAAGGTTCACGAAACGTTGGCATTAGCAATGAATCACGACACAGCGATAACCCGCAAACCTTTTAGCACCTCTGAAGAAGATACCCGTAAAAGTCTCAAAAAATTTCCTTGTCCGAATATTTTTTGTACTTACTGTATATGTGTGTGTATGTCAGCACACAGATTATATTGATTTATGTACAAAGGCGCGCGCGCACGCGTTTTTTAATACTTTTTAGATGGATAAAATTGTAAATAAATTTTCGTGTCAAGTTTTGACATAAATGTGCGTTTATGTTGGCGATCTCGAATACAATTAAGTTACAAAAAAAAAAAAGATTTTACTTGTATATAAGATATTATTTATACAATATATACAAGAATATAATACAGGGTATCATTTAACGTAGCTTTTGAATGAGTTTAACGAAGATTTGTGCACGTAATCGTGCGGATGATATACCATTATTACTGGAAACTGCGTTTAAAAATTTAATTGCAGTCCGACGAAGTATTAGTTCGATAGTTGTAAATTTACGGCGTACTGCGGTTTCATTATTTCCACTGCAGTTCCCGCTATTTTCTCGGTCTCACTGCTATGTTGGCCACGAATTATGTTAAGCGACGAACGCGATCCGAATCTCCATTTGCATTCCAACTTCCTTTTTGTCGCGTCTGGCAGGTCTGGCAATCGGAAAGTCGCCATGCGTAAAAGATCAGGCGTAGTGGAGCGCAAATAATACTCTCCAATTAAGGGAGAAACCATGTGAGGGCCTCAGGGAAGAAATAGAGGTGCGTGCGTGCGTGCGTGCGTGCGTGCGTGCGTGCGTGCGTGCAGCGCTCGAAATGCGCTGGAAGTTAACAGTCCAGCTTCAAGAGTGACTTTGGTGTTGAGCAATGCAGGAGAAGATGAAACAGGAGGAGTCTGAGGAGCAAGAAGGACATGGAAGAGGGACGCAAAGTGGCTCGCGGGACGAAGGAAAGGAATTAACCAGACGCGGAATCCTCTCGCAAATTGAGTTGCACCAAGCCGGAATTTAAACATTCAAATTAACCTATTTAGCAAGTCAAAGAGGCTAATGTGTGCACGCCGGTTCCGCATGCCCCGCAGATCCTAATATTCAATCGATATTGCCTTGTATCTTGCCTATCGACTGCAAGCTGGTTGCGGTTTTTTTCTCACCCTCTTTCCTTCCCATTTATATCGATAGTTGTTCGATTTGCGACCAGAAACGCACCCTATATATCTCTTCTGCCGCAGAAATAGTTACATCGAAGATATGGAGTCTTTTTATTTTTTCTTTCTTTCTCTTTTTTTTTATCAAATTGATATAATATTCGTGAATAAGAAACAGGGAATACAATATTTATTGCTTGGCTGTACAGACTGTTACTTTGTAACATCGGCTTGTCGTAGTGATGTTTTCAAACATTCCAATTAATTCCTCCCTCGAAGCGAGCATTGTTTTACGCGAGATAAACGCGAAAGATCGTTCACGTTCGACAATCCGGTACGCAGTACGCGATGTCGATGCAAACCGCACGCGTAAACAAAGAGTGTCGCGCACGATATGTTACGATAATAACGCACGTTGCTTGGCATGACATGCATGAAAAAAAATATTGTACAGAAATCGATTCGTCAGTGAGTTTTTTTCTCTCCTCCGAGTTTTTCTGTATCTCCTCCGAGTTTTTTTATATCGGAATCCTCGATCATACTTGTTACGGTAATCCAGGTTGAACTATGCCTTTCAGTATAATTAGGTTGAATTATGCCTTTGAGTATAACAGAAAATTCTTAAAGATGGAAGGAAAATTGTTTGCTAACAGTCATTTCCTAAATTTCTAGCCAATGATGATATAGGCATATCGCCTCTCGCGCAAAAATTTTTCTCAAGTCCGCGAAGTCAGCGATTTCTGGACACTATAATCAAGAGCGTTGCTTTTTTATTATAAGTATGTCACTGAGAAGTTAGTTTATACTACGTTTCGTAGTTTTGTTTGTCATTAGCTTGATCGATTGCATGCGCGGTGAGCGTTTTCGTTTTTCAAAGTTTGGTTAACCAGCGTGAAATTAGCTATTAGAATACCGTTACATTGCAAATCACTAGTATCGTGGATTAGAAATTAATTGATTATTTAATTGAATAAGTAATATATTCTCTCATTTAAAAAAATGAAACAACTTAGAAAATACGAATTATTACCATGAATGGATACGATAAACATTACTCTATCAATTATTAAAAGCGAACTTAACTTAACTTCATAAAAAATACAATAGTTCACAAAAATGACATTTGATCGTGTTAAGAATATTTTTTTTTTGCCAATATTACTTGATTAATCGACAATTTTCTGTCAAGTTAAAAAGAAGTTTTTTCTCTTTTCTGAGAAACTTAATTTTATATAAAAGTATAAATAATTAATTCTTATCCAGCGCATTAATATTATAGTTATTCGTAACTTTATTACATAAAATATTACATCGTCATACATGATATATTCTTGTTTCTAAAACTTTTTGTAATTTACATTTTTTTTAGACATATCGTATGAGAACGATTCATGATTTGCGCAAGAAAAATATCAAAGTTCCTCTTTCTGTCGTCAAATTAAACAGTTCAGTAAACCTGCATCGTCTCAGCATTTAAAATCAACAGGAAAAAGTCATGATTTGATATATTTATATGCTTGCAACTCATACGTACATACGTTTATGCGTATCTGTGTATACGTTAGATTCTCAAAGGGGGCCACCGTGATCGTTTCATAGAGAGCTAATAAAAGGTACATGGGTGACAGAATCCAATAAAATCCTTATTCCTGAATCACACGGATGCCTGCTTTACCCGATTTCGAGAAGCAACTACAAATTTTCCATAGAACGACGTTCGAAGTCTTTGACAAACATAGAACGAAACACGAAGGAGTTCACTGGGGAAAAAGGGAAGGGAACTATGTCGGAAAAACATTTTATATATATATATATACACATATATGTATATATATATTTATAGAGTGTATTTGAAATGACACCTATTAATCATACAGTACTACTCCTAATAAAAAATTAAGTCGAAAAATCCTGTATCATTTTGCAATTTTTGCAATAATTAACGAGATATTAATTTCTAAAGATTGCCGAATAATAATATATAGATACATATACATTGCATATAAATGCAGGATAAAAATATTCAAAATTACCTTCAAGCTACACTACATTGAAAAAAAATTTACAAAATTTGAATAAATATATGTTTAAATATTTGTTTAGATAGTACCAATGGAATCATTTACTTACAGTAAATAAATATTTGTTTAATTAAAAAAATTATACTTAATTTAAGTATTATTTTTTTAAATCGAATAAATATTTATTTTCTGTAAGATTCCATTGGTACTATCTAAACCAATATTTATTTAAATTTTGTAAATTTTTTTTTCAGAACACATTCATTTGTGACATTCAAAAATTATTCTTACGTTTTGTGTCATGGACCGTTTCTTTGTCTCGAATCGCAATTCCATGTGATTATTACGTGCGTCTACTCAAAAAATGACAATCATTTACGGGGGCAAACGCAACTGAGAAATTAATTCGATCCATAACATTGTAACACATCATGCGATAAATGCAGCAGTAGAAGTGAATTTTACATATTAATCCTGCTCCTCGTCATCGGTATTGTTGAGAAGGATTCGAGGGAATGCGGCCACTAGCTCGAGACTTGGTTGGCTTCACTTATTCTTACTTACAGTACCTCGCATGTCGCATTTCACGTTGCCTCCTTTAAGGGGGTGACTGAACATTTGTCTGGCTTGCCCCACGACTAACTACGAGCCGTCACTACGAGCGAAATCTGCCGCGGTAAAATCGTTTCTGACTGATGCCGAAAGATCACTCAACTACCACTTTTCTCTCGCCCCATTGTTCTGCTATCGTCGCGTTGATACCGATAGTTCGCTCCTAAGACTTCAGTCCGATCCCATTTCTCGATCCTGGAGCACGAACTGCGTTTAAGTTCGGTGATCGAAGAAAATGAATAGTTTTTTTCTTTTTTTTTTGCAAATCTTCCCTCAATCGTAAAGAAATATCTTTTTAACATACTTCAAAGATCTGCATTTTTAACAAGAAGAACATTTTTAACAAGGAAACACAATCATAAGTATCTTTCTTTAATAAACTTTGAATATGTTAAAAATAAGAAACACGTATGTTTTAATAAATGTTTTCTTGTATATTAAAACAGTAAAATCTCTCCTATAAAATGACTTTTCCTTTTTGTATGAATTTCATTGAAATCGTTAGGTATATGAAAAATTTTTAAATAAAAATTGAAATGATTTTAATAATATTTTATAATACCGATAAAAATATTTTTTAAATAAAGTTTTGATTTTTCAAATGTTTTTTATTTAAAAAATGTTTATTATTTATATTTATAAAAATAAAAAACTTTCTAAACGTAAAAATAAAAAATTTTATAAACGTTTTTCTATTGTTATTGTAATGTATTCTTGAAATCCTTCAATTCTTAAAATATATTTTATTCTTAAAATATGTAATATACTTTTGACGGTTTAAATAATTCAATGATAAACAGAAAAATTTATTTTTTTGAAGGGATAGCTCTACCCTTGTCGTGTAGAAAAACACATGTCTCTTATTTTTGTTTATATTTTAATATATTCAAGAGATTTCTTTACACGAACAAAACAAAGAAACTAATGAACGCATCTGTCCGAAATCTTAACAGTAACCCTGTAAACTTGTTTAAAATTATAGCAGTTTGATATTTGTGTTATTTTTGTGTCAGACCGAGAATTTTTCGAACTATCCTCATGTATGTATTGATTCTTTATATTGTTACGACACTCATCCTGTACAGAAATCCCATATCTTAATAGCTGTATTACAATACTGTATTACAATACTGTATTACAAGTCTGCTATCATGCCAGAACTTCTGAGATACTGGGATGATATCAACGAGCCAAGCTTATAATACTGTATTGATATCTAGGTTTGCATCAGTATTGAATACTAAAAATTGATACTGAACTAGTATCTTGCCGGTATTTAATTCTTACTTAGGATAAAAAAATATTATGTATTGAGGGAACGATCTGGAGGCTGCGATGCATCGTAACGTAAAAACGATAGCATACTTTGTAATATCTTTATTACTTCATCATATAATTGGAAACAATAAAGACGCGCAATGATTTATAGTTAGAAAATCGTTAGATTGCCGGGGCTAGAAGTAAACTAGCGGAGAGTAGTAGATGCTAATGTTTCTTTTCCATGAATCGGATAACTCGTACTCGTAAAGGCGAATGATTGACGTGGCAGCTTGTAGGCACGAGAATTGCTCGTCCTGGCAACTTTCTACATGCTCCGCGTGGAAGTATATATAATGGAAACTTTGGGATTGCGTGTGCCAAAATGACTTTGTGCTACGTCGTTCGTCGTTGGCGACATGGTCACCGATATCTGCTTGCTCATTCTTGGAGACATTACATTGAAATATTCGTGCGAAAAAAAACGTTGATTTGTAGATTTCGCAGAACGTTATCCTTCAGAGCTGACAAAATTGCTAGGAAAGAATTTTTGATTAAATTCATTTTGTCTACAAAGAGAAATTATTTCAATTTTCTTCAATGTCGAACAAAAAGGGAAACGAGAAAATAAAATAATAATAAAAAAAAGAAAAATTTTATGACAATTTACGTCAACTAATCAAATACCTAATGAGAACCGAACACTGGGTATACATGTGTGATAAATTTATTCAATAACTATCGAAATACAATGATAAACGTTTTAATTCTACTTCGGATTCTTCTCAATATCGCTAATTAAACTTAAATTACGTTAGAGATTTTTAGTCATACAAATAATATATTAATATATATGTAATAAGATTTTGTTGTCCTAGCATATTTTCATTATAATTGACAAATTAACTGTAACAAATTATTAAATATCACGTTAGACATATATATGTAATAAATAGTAGCTTTTTTTTACAACAAAATCTTATTATATCTACAATACAAGATATACACACGTTCGCATAATTAGGTTAATATACTTGTATGACTAAAGATCTCTAATGTAATTTAAATTTAATTAGCGATATTGAGGAAGATCCAAACTAGGATTGAAACATTTATTGTTGTACAATATTTTGATAGTTATTGAATAAATTTATCACATATGTACATCCAGTATTCGGCTCTCATTAGGCATTTGATTAATTGATTTATTCTTTGGAGCCTATTAAACTATTTTATTTAATTTACGTCATGGCTTATATTTGACGTGCCATAAAAATTTTCTAATGTCGGCTAATTGTACCACGATATTTATTATATGTGTTACAAAATAATTCATAGTATAAAGCCTTTTAATTCTTATATAAATGTACGCCATCAAACCATATCGAAGCTCAGCAAGATCCTAAAAAGTTTATAGCTCATCATAATAAGTCAGCTAACGTGGAAACGTTGGCAAGCCTCAAAAAGCGATGAAGTTAAGTTGTAATAATTTTTTCAATAATTTTTAATTGTTAATAATGAAAACTGAAACGATTTAAAAAGCTTACTTTATAATCATAATTAAAATTTAATTTACAAATTATCGGAACGAAAAGCTATCTGTTTTAACTGGTTCTTATATTTACGACTTTGATATTACTTCTATTGTCGTCAAATTAATAATAATAATAATGTAATTAATAATTAAATAATGCTTCTATAGTTGAATATTTATATCTTATACTTTATAATTGTAACATGAATTCCATTCTATCGTCATTTTACGCACTTATACTTTTTTTGCTTTTTACATTACCGCAACGAGTACTGAACGCACAAAATATGACGTCTTTCTTAATTTTATACTTTCTTAATTTTATATATATAAAACAAAATTTTATAAAAGAATAAAAATTTATTCTAATTGATAGTAAAAATACTGCTACTTGGAATGGAGTGATATTTCACTTTTCATATTAATGAAAATTTAATTCCAATCGTAGAATGTTTCATTTGATTGAAATGAAATATCAATCAAGATGACTATGATAAGAGGTCAGGAAAATCTGAACTAAAAAAATATTTAAACTTCAATAAATGTAAATTCATTTATTTCTGGAAGAAGCATTGTCAATATTTCTATATATTATATCAGGATTGAAAAAGTTGCTTTGTAAATATACATACTAGTTACAATTGTTTGTTTTCAAGAAATAATTACACTCTAAAAAATAGTGGTGTTTATATAAATCTCACTGCGTTGATATTAATATTAATATCAATATAATGTAAAAACACACACACACAAAACACACAAAATGGGTTTTAAATCCACACGATGATGTGTTGATATAAACATCAAAAGTTTAAAATCCACACCGTGTTGGTGTTAACACTAACACATTGAAAATTATAAAGACACCTCATGGGTGTTAAATCCATATCAAAAATTACGTTTACATGGTCACCCTTAATCGGGTTTAATAACATTATAGTTAAAAACTAACTATAGTCTTCTATTTTTCAGAAGCTATGATTGTCAGTTTCATAACTACAAATGTTATTAAACTCGATTAAGAGTGTTGTATAAACATAGTCAAAATCGTTAAATTCACATATCTATTTTTTAGAGTATAGTCATCGTTATTGACTCTAAAAAATACGTTATAGTTATAATTACAGTTACTAAAAAGTTATTTTTCAGTTATTTTCTAATTATTTTTCTGTTATCACAACAGAAAATGTGATAACATTGATATTATTAAGTATCATCAAAGAAAAAGATTTATTTACGTTTATAATATTATACAATAATTCTTTTTACAATGATAGAAAAAATAATACAGGCAGTAAAATGCAAAGTCAAAGTAAGAAAATAACATATATCTATCTTTTGAGCTTCAATGACTGAAAAAATATAATTAGATAAAGCAATTCGTGTTTTAACGCCTTTTTTTATGTTTTTTACGATTTGTTTGCAAAAACAGAATTGCCAAATTTCTATTCATGTAACACACTGTGTTTATTAGTTATCTTGTTTATATTAGTTATCTTGCTGAGCTGACATTGCAACTAAGAAGTACATTGTAACATTATGTTTACTAGGATATATATCGCATGTTACATAAAGTTTTATATTTAGTAAAAATTTTACAATACATGCAACATAATTTTTCCGCATAGAAAAAGCATTATGATGAAGTCAGTTTTTTGGAAAATTGTTTAAATAAAAGAAAAAATATTTTTACTACAAAAGAGCATCTTCAGTTCTATGTATTAAAACTACTATTAAAATTTTTACTATTTGCAGTGGTATTTCTAGAACTGTAGGGGCAATTGTTTTACTTGACACTGTGCGATTACACTCATGAACCCTTCCTAAAAACGAAGCACATAGGTTAACATTATTTATAATGATTTAATATTTTTATTACAGTACATTGTTCAATCATTAATTTGAGTTCTTGAAATTTCTCATTGGATCACACATCGGATTCGTGTGTATGTGTGTGTGTGTGTGTGTGTGTGTCACGTATGAATTTTCACAATTAGCAAAAAATTTTTTCAGATGGTTCAACCTCGTTTTTCTCAAAAATCTGATGTAATAGAATAGTTTCGTTTACGAATTAGGATTTAGCGCATCAAAAACTATAGGAAACTATTCCTCTTTTCCAAACAACATAAATATCAAATTTTGCAGATCTGTGTTATTTTTAATATTTTTATATTAATCACGCAATATTTAAAAAATTATTTAATGGTAATCGGTAGGGAGAGCAAAAACTTATTGACTCTTTTTATTTTAAAATGTAATAGTAATGAGGCAATTTTGTGATTCATCAAATTTTCTAAACCAAAATAAGTAAATCACAAAGTATAAAATATAGTTATAAATGAATAAAAAATTGAACTATAATTTAAAAAATACAAAAACGAAATATAAGAATTATAAAAGCTATGCCCGCAAGCAAAAAATTTTCTTTTAAATTGTCCAAAATGCACATTGTTTATCAAAGAAAAATAACAACCTAAACATAATGGAGAATTTTCATACTATTAGGTGTTGGAATTAATTCGTAGCGTTTTTCAAGTGATGGGAAGTACTTTCATTAATGTATTTTTTAATGCTCATGTGAAATAAATAACATTATTTCATAAAAACGCTACGAATTAATTCCAACACCTAATAGTTTTTAGTATTTACATATAATAAGAATCTTATCGTTACATAATCTCCATGAAACACATGCTTGATAGTATCATATTAAATTATTATCGAAACGATTGATAGCGACTGAGGGCTAAAAATTAAAAGTTTGGCGGAATATCGTAATCGACAAGGTCGGTTGCAGTTTCGTGAGTCCTCGTACTTCGATCTAGAGGGCACAGAACAGCACGCAATAATCGGGGCCGGGCTCTATCGCGTGGCTCGATCGTTTGGGGCTTGCTATCTGGAATCTCGATCGCTTCTGATCGAGCAATTATTCCGTGGCACTTCAATTTTCCACGATAAATTTTTACCGCGTAGCGATCACTGAGCCGGAGGACACGCCAAAGCGCAGCGACACGAGAGGGTAGTGGGAAAAATTTGTCGGAAAAACGGATAGCCATTGTCTTCGGTCTGACGGAAGGTAGAGACGAAATTGAGCCATCGATTATCGTCCGCCGGTTTGCATAGAAATTGCGGAAAATGTGAAAAACGATTTTGCAATATTTCGAGACCAAGTATTGATACATTTGAATAAATTAATACTTCTTTAGTTCTTTCAATTCTTTCTTTAGTGTGCGCGTTCTTTATTTCATGTATATTACCTTGTCTCGCAATTAGCAAAGCCTGGCACATAATGTACCCAAGCTGTCTTGATAATTGATGGCGATTTCTGCCAGACAAAACCTTCGAAATCACGACTGGTCGAGTGCAAATGCAAATACGAATTAAATTAATGCAAATACCATGGCTCTATATATATACTTAGGATACATATATAATATAGTGGCTCCTCGTTCTCGGACAATGTACACGTGAGAATACATTTCGCTACTTTCGCGAGGCGTTCTCCTCGCGTGTGAGAATTTACATAACGGCATTTTATGCGCGCCAGCAGATATCATGCGTGCAATAGTCAGACGTCAGACTTGTTCGGCCGCGCACGGAGTATCACAGACGCACGTGTATAACACATCGGGTAACTTGAGGAGCCTCCAGGCGGATTGACGATGTGTGTAATCGAGCGACATTGGCTGTACAACAGTCAGAAGAGCCGAGGAGCCGGGGAGAGCTATGCTGTTGTATGCTTGCCGAGGAGTTTCGAGGCTGTGTTGAAGGGGATATATCATCGGACCCGTGATACAGTGTCCTTCATGCACGTTTCGTTGGATCGTACATCACTTGGGTGTTGCTAGCACGCAGTGTGTGCGGGCAGACCTTTCATAATACGAATTACATAATACGACGTCTTTGGCCTAAAGCGCTCTCCGATTGTACCTTCCGTATCTACCAAAGCGGTAGAACAAAGTTTTGCAATAATTACTTTTGACTGCGATCACGCAATCTCCAGGAGGACTGGTCCTCCAATCCGTGTACGGAAATCGATAGTCTACAAATTTCGTGTTTGTCTGTTTTTTCAATTACTCGACAGGTTTCTTTATCGAATGCGCTCGGAATAGTTTTTCGTAGTTATATGATCAATATGATGGTGTGTGTGTTTCCAAGGCAATTTAAGTAAAATATACAAATCTTTGATGTAAAGAAAACTTCCGATTTTATACATTTCTTCCTTCCGCCGCCTAGTATCTTTCGATTTGATCAAGAGAGAAGCGTGCAATTCTACCGTGAGCAACTGAAACAGTTATCAAACGCATTATATTTCAGCTTGAATAGTAACTTCAGTAACTAGAGTATTTATGATGTATAGCGACGATAATTCAAATAGAGTGAGCCGATTGTGTGTATACGTGTTAGAATTTTTACTTGCTGTAGTCAAAATATATAGAAAAACCAATTTTGTTAAAGTAGTCAAAAATTTAGGTAGATACAGATCTAAAAATAATTTTGTTAGAATAATTATGTATGAAACTCAAACATATATGATGAGCTGTAATGCTTCAAAAAGTTTGAGCATTTTAAGAACCCACCCACCCAGTTCGAGGATTCTATATAAATTTCGATGGTCCAATAAAAGTATTTTTAAATTTAGCTAAATTTTTAAATACTTTAGCAAAATGTTCTTTTTATGTATTGAATCAATCATTATTCCTTCTATAACAATTATTCCTTTTAAAATGTATTATATGTATTTTCTTTACTGTCATTTTCCAAAAATTGTAGGTTAATTAATCGACCTCAATAGCAAAAAATGTATTATAGTATTATATGTAATTATCTATATAATAAAATATTAATTAGTCGAATACATATGTATGTATAACGAGCTTAAATAATATTTTCAAGCAATCAAAAATGTATTAAAAATAACATGTAATCGAAATTAATATTCTTATTTTTAATAACTTATAATTAATTAAGTGCAGTCTCATCCAATTTTATCATAATATCATTAAATGCAATTTTCATATTAAATAACTGAAGATCAGAATCAGATAATAATGATAGAATGTAATTTATTTAAATTATTTAATACTTATTTTATTCTATTATATTATATTAATATCATGTTTCGATTGTGTCCAAAAATACATTTTAATTTTTATTTCACAGCGATTGATGTACGTTGAGTAAATATAATGTAACTTCAAAGAGCAAACTCCTCGTTGCTGGGTAGTCCACTTACGTGCCCTATTCTTTGAGGGGACTCTCTTTGTTTGCGTTCGCATCACAGGGAACTCTCCTTTTGGATTTGAATGTTTTATCGCGTAGAGTGGCATCGATTCCCCGTTCTTATGCAACTGCCAAGAGTATCAAGACTAGAGAAGAGATGTCGGAGTGTAGAATTTAAATCATTTCGCGTTGCATCGCGCTACGCAAATATTCCACACTTGTGTTTCTCTACACGAAGAGGCCACGCTTCAGCAAAGTAAATATAATTTAACTTGAATTATAAACATCACGCGCTATGCGTGCCCGTGAGAAGATATCTTTGAACTTTGGGCGTTATAAATCAGATTATTAAAAGTCTCTCAAATTTCAGTCGCTTTATTCGTGATATCTTCCTTCTTTCTACTCAAACTTTATTATCAGACTTCCTTTATTTTGACACATTGGCATCCTGATTGATTGCTTTCTGGAATTATTATCTTATCCATTTCTGTTTCCGACAAAAATATCTATTCTTCCTTTTTAATAAAAGTTTTTGTAATAACATGAATCCAAATACGGTGAACGCTAAAATCACGTTATCCTTTTTTTTAGTTTTCTTCTTAATAACGCTGATAATCTCTGATCTTAGCGTTCACTCATAAATGGTATTGCAAAAACTCTCTATTTTTCCTATTGTTTTACCATATTTAATACTATATTTAATATTCCATTTTTATCGTATTTCTCTCACGCAGGGAATTCATAAAAAATAATTTTCATATTAAATCGTATATTATAAATAATTCATATTATAATTTTAATATCAATCAGTAACAGTTAAGAATCTTATTGAAGAATGACAAACATAACATTTGTTGTTACATTTATATTGTACTATAAACAATAAATTAATTCCTACTGGCATTGATTTTAAAATACAAGATCAGGATGTTGTCTCGTTCATTGTTCTATATCTTTTCTGCCTTCTTGCATCCCGGTCTTAACGCAGGCAGCGCAGCGCGTCGAGAAACAAGCGGCTCACCTGTAGCGACGCGTGAAATAAGTCCGATTGCGAGAGGAGGCTTAACACCAAGCACTCTGGTCCCGCCGTAATCACGAGGCTCTAAGTAAATCCAGGTATGTCAGCGTAACTCAAAGCAAAGCTTGCCACGCGCATTCGGCGAGTGAGCCAACCAGCCAACCAGCCAGCCAGCCAGCCAGTCATCCGACCAGTCGGCCGGTTAAGGGAGCGTCGGCGCGAGTGGCGAGTGGTGCCCCGTGACGAGGGGGTCTCATCCCCCTCGCGGCCGCGTCACGGCACGTCGAAGAGGGATGAACGGTGTGGGCCGTTGTGTGTAGTAGGGATGAACGGTGCGCTGGTCGGAACGGAGCAACCCCTTCGGTTTGGTCTCGCTCGCGCGCACGACGGGGTGCGATACGATAGAGATGGAAGGGGGAGAATAGAAGAGAACGGGAGGAGGATGAGACGAGGAGGAACGCGAAGGGAGGGAGGGAGGGGGGGAGGTCGACTCGCCTCGTGCGCGTCGGATGTACGTAGCCTCGCGGCAGGTCGGGAGTTCAGTCTGAACGCGGCAGCGGTTACTTTCGTGTCGCGCCATACGCGTGCGGCCACACGTGCTACTATTATACTATGGTCATGGGTGAGAAACGTGCCGTTCTGTGTCCGCGCCGACGACAGGTGCCTCTTCTGGTAGTGACCACTCTCCTGGTGGGCGTGCGTACGGAGCTTGTCGGTGAGTAAGTGATGCGTGCGCGATGCATGCTGCTGTGTTGCTACTGCATTCCATACGTGTTCGCTTGCATTTGCGGTATCACCGCACCGCGCCGCGCCGCGCCGCGCCGGCAATCGTCGATCACTCTCCACGGGAGGTGTCGTCGCGCGTGCTAGGGAATCATGCAGATGACACCTGTGGTGCGCCGGAACTGTTAATTACACTGCTCATTAAGTGTCTATCTATCGTCACCTATCGAGACAGCAGTTCGTGGGAATTATGCTGATACCTACGATAAGTTCGCTAAATCTGGGGGGGAGTAGTGTATCTCCTTCGCTTCGCTCACGTGAATAAAGTTGCATTTACGTAATATGTAATTATTATAATTGTATAGATGATGAGATCATTTAGCTATAATTTCGAACAAGTTAAGTAAATTGATTTTTTTCTCTGAATCCTTCTTTTCTTTGTCATAAAAAATTTAATTCTTTTTCTTGGCTAAACTAATTATAAAGTCTAACCATCTCTATATCTGAAATTATAATGTATGATCGAATTTAATAAATGTTATCGGATGTAATAAAAATTAATGATGGTAAGGATTCGTGAATGGTTTTCGATCGCCTTACCTCGAGTTTTAATTAAAAACCGATATAATCTTTTAGTTCTAAAATTATTCAAGAGTTTTCAAGGAAGAGAATTATGTCACTAGGACGAGTTTGTGGGCAATGTAGACGAGAAGATATATATATATATATATATCTCAGGCTTTTATCCTTTTATGTAAGATATTGATAACACTCTTCCTATAATGCAATAAAGACATCCTTCTCATATACTACTTAAGATAACACTCTATTACGTTGTTATAGTACATGATATTACACGGAAGTATATAAAAACTCTTCACGAATTAATGAAATCGGGATTTATAACGTGGAAGTTAATGGCTTTTTATACGTTAATTGGCGGATCTAATTGAGTAGGCTTAACGTGAACAGAATTTTCGATACTTACAATTAGTTATATTATGGCTGTAACGCGTTCTGATTGGTTCGCGGCTAGTCGTACGAGTGAATTTTTATTGCCCTCATCCGTCGCGTTCGTTTTTGCTATTCTTCAGTTGTTTATGACATTTACGAGAGAGCATGGAGATTTGATATTCCGCTTTATTTTCGAACCATAAACGAAACTGCTATTTGCGGTTACACATGTCGTATTAAATAGTACGTGATAACTCTTCCTCTTTTGCATAGAATATCTGTGTATCTACATAAGAATTGTAATTGAATAAATGTATAACGATACATTTACCTATAGATTATTATTAAAAGTCCAAAATAAAAACTTCACAAATAAACTAGTGAAATTAGGAATTAATGTTGATGTCGATCGTTATGCTACTTCAAATGCAATGACAAGTACTGTTAAGTAATTAGAAATTTTGTGTAGTACGAGAAAGCAAGTCATATAATATAATATACAATAGTATAATAATAGAGACTGAACAAAACAGTAATTTTCTTGGATTATATAAAAAATTTAGATTTGAATTAAGTATAATAACGATACTCCTTTACTTAATTAAGTATAATAACGGTAACCCTTTTAATATAAATTTCGGGATTGCACGATTTAATTTGTACATATAAAAAGAGAGACTGCGTGGATACAGAATATCTTCTTCTCTCTTGCCATATTGATGAAATTCTCCCATGTCGATGCATCAAAGTGCAATTTTCGACTCGCCTCGCGACGAGAGTATTTTTCATCATGGAAGAGACGCGTTTATCGTCCGATTTCGTTTTAGGCTGTACTTGACATTTCCGAGCGAAACTTCCAGGATCGAAATTGTTTCATATTCGTGGAAATTACATAGCGAGGTAGGTCGTTTCGAACAAAAAGTGTGATACGCGGGGATTCATTTCTTAACGATCTCCGAGTAGTTGTGTCATTAACTTTATTGCTGTTTCTCTAACTTCGTTTACATTCTAATTCTACAAGGGAATACTCTGCGTCTCAGTTATGTCCCTATAAGACATCCGCATGAAATAATAACTTCCACTTTCGTAAAGTAATTATATGAAATTTTTTGCGTGTACGATGAAGGATATCCGAACAAAATAAAACTATATTTATCATTTATTTAGACAATTACCATTTTTTTAATCTGGTTCATTGTTCATCAGGCATGTGTATTATTATTAATTATCATTTGAAAGATTAGTTCACTGTTTATTGCGAGTATATATTCTGACGAAGGAGAAGTTGCAGGAGAAAAGAATGCGTTTATGAATGAGAAGAGCTTAAAGTTTTTGTCTTAACATTATTGCGCTAATAAAGCACGCAAAATGCTTAATAAGTGTGTAAATTGAGTTGCGTCTTTATGAAATTATAAAAAAGTTGGCACGCGCGTGTAACAGGTGGTTTTTAGTGGCGATTGTTTCGCTCGATATTCGTAAGACTGATCGAAGTTGCTTCTATAAAAACTTCTGCGTCTATAGAGGTGACATCAATTATAGAGATTTTGTCAAATCATAGTAAATCAAAACGATTTGGTAGCGATAATGGTGATTTAGCCGTTAGACAATTTTCAATGCTCTTTATTAATCTTGTCGAGAATTTATTCGTGGCACAACTTGAGCGTTCCAGTTTATAAAGATTTACACGCTGCAGTCTGTGAATAACGCTTTCGTATTACTCATGATGAATTACGAAGAGAGACGAATTCAATGTTTGCGAAGATTGTATAAAAGAATAGAAGGTTCACCTTCAAGGATAGGCAATCCTTCTGTTAAATCCTCCCGCATTATTGTATCGGTATTATTATTAACCGGAACGCTTTAAAAATGTCTCAAGCATCGGTCCGCAAGACGTAAGACCATCCGAGCAATCGTGTATTTCAACAACACTCGGGGTCCCTGCATTAATAACGCGAGATAGAGTAACGGGCATTCGGACGGTTAATATTGCAAAGTGCAATTTATCGCGACACGCTTTTCAAACATGAGATTCGAAGTATCGTTTTCTGACCGTTTTTCAAGGAGTTTATTTATGCTTCCCGAGTCTTTCGCATAATATGTCGATGCGCACCAACACTTTTGCCAGATATTTTTGCCACGCTGGTCTGTAAATCACTTGTCATACACTGCAGTGTGTCGCGAGTATTATCGATCCGCCGACCAGGAATTCAGCGATTCATGTTCCACTAATTATTACTATCTTCGATCCCGCCTCTTTGGTGTGCCGGCCACGTGCACGAGAGCGAAAATGGAAGGAACGCTGTAAAACCAGTATCATTACGCAGTGGTATACAAACGAATGTTTGCTTTGTGCGTGCGTTTTGTAAATGCATCCATGCAACGCGGAGCGCTTTGTTATCACACTTTGGTTCGTTACTTTTCCGGACAACTCGCTAAACCGTAATTTCCTAGTTCTCAGTGGTAAAACGTCTGTCGTCAAATTTAACCGTTTGTATAAGCGAACGCGCGTTTTGAAAAAACTGAAAAAATATAGAGAGATGTAGATTTAAATTTTAATTTATTTACTTAAAAATTATCATTGCGGAGAGTTAGATATTAGATAATATGACAAATTGATAAAAGTATTTCGGAAAATAATTTAAGGAAAATAATTTTTAGTTTGAAGACAGAAATAATTATTAATTTCTTATAATTAATTTTGTATAAAATATTTTGCAGTTTGAACAAAATAATTTCTATCTATTATTCTTACGATTTATTTTCAAAAATTAACTGATTTTTAAATTTATTAAAAAGTATTTTGTAATATATTTATAATATATATTTATAATATTTAGGCAAATTTAAATTTAATTTTTAGAAAATTTGGAGATTTTTTGTGATCTTTCGAACAACTCGCTATAAATCATAATTTTGTTTTCTCAAACTTTTCGGTAAGTAAATGTCTGTCGTTAAATTTACTATTGTAATGTTATTATGATTATTTAATTAATGTTTATTAATTAAAATTATTTAATTGCAATCTTTAACTGGAATTCTAACACAAAATTGTTGTGCTCAAAATGCTTGTTGATTTACAAATGATTAAAAGCATAATCAGTTTACACATAAACTGATTTGTTGTAAAATTTTACAGCTTGAATAATATTAATATTAATATTTATTGCGCAGACATGTTCTGATTTCTTATTAAATGTTGCATGTACTGTGCCAATTAATTGCAATATCAGCAAGTAGATAATTAATAGCAAATTTAATTGTAAATAACTTAATCTCTCACGCAAATAATTTAATTTCCTTTAAAATTAAAACTAAATATATTGAAATATATTTGACTAACTAAATAAATGTAAGATAAATTATTTATTATAGTACACATAGTATACATTAAATTTATAGCATTAATTTATCTATTGAGCCTTCTATTATTGGTTAAGATTAAAATAAATTATTAAATTTTTAATAAACTGATCTTTATTAGAATAAAATTTATCTTTATGTGATGCATAAAATTGCGTGATTTTAACTTAAATCACAAAAATGAATTATCATTTTCTGTGATTTTCTTTTCATTTTCTTGATCTATTAATGTTACAAAAACGTTTTTATTTAATTAAAATTATATATAACTTCTCTTTTTTTCTTTTGGGATGTAAAAATTTAATATTAAGTAACAAAAATCAATAAATTTATGTAAATATTTTCTCATTTATTAAAGTAAATAAAAGAATTTTGCTTTTCAAACATATATGATGATAGAATTGGCATGTTTATTCATCAAAATTAATCTTAAATACAACATACAGATTCAGTATTTATCTTATTTACAGTTAAATATTTCATAGGAACAACAAATTGGCTGATGATTTATTTGTTTATAAGTTGCGATACATAATGCGCTAAATAAGTGCCTATGCGAATAGGCTGACTCGTATTGCTCCATGTCATTATTTTTCGTGGTGCAATTGCGACAAATATTATAAATATTGTTAAGCGCGATTCCCTACAGATAACTATTACCACGAGTAAAAAAAAAACTTCACGATTTCAATTCCCGCTTAACTCTCTCTGAAGTATTCGTTAGGTATTGAAATGTAATCATATATTTAGATTCAGATACGAATGTGTATTTATTAATTATATTCTCAAGATAAGACAATCGCAAAAATGCTTTCTGTCATCTAAATTATTCACAATTCGGCGCGTTACTACGTTGTGTGCGAATTATTTGTTGCAGGCAAGAATCGAAATGACAAGAAAAGAAAATTTTAGATTATCACTTTGTTGTGATACTCATAAGTGTTAATCATTTTTCTAACGCTTGATCTTGGGTATGTCTAAAAGTTTATATTTATCACTGATATAAACGTAATTTATTTGCCTATTTTCGCATTGATAACGCAAATAATAATACAAATCGCTGGATATGACAGTTAAATACAGAACAAATACGGAAGATAGTATAATTATCGTATAATTATCGTGTTCATTAACTTTGGAGTTGATGAAATTGATGCCAAAAGTGATACAGTTACTGACACCGGATCTATGAAATCTAATATATGTGTTGATTAAGAGTCACTATTAATTAATTTCGGGTAACCAAAATGACATAACTTATATAGAAAAAAAAATTTAGATTATATAGTAGTTTATGTTAATAAGAATAATTCAAGTTTGTAGATATAACATAAATTGAATTGTTTAACATTTTTGTAAAATAGAACTGATAGTAAATGAACTGAATTTATTTTAATTGAATTTACTGATAGTAATATATTTTTATATATTAGGTGTTGGAATTAATTCGTAGCGTTTTTAATGAAAGAATGTTATTTATTTCACATGAGTATTAAAAAATACATTAATGAAAGTACTTCCCATCTTGTAAAACGCTACGAATTAATTCCAACATCTAATATATATACTGATAGTAATATATTCTTTACCTTAACATTTTTATCTTAATATTACTTCACAGAGAAAATTAATTTAATAATTTTTACTCATCAGAATCTTTTGTTATCAATCACTGCATAAGAAATCCAATAGATCCACCGTCTTCGGAAAAATGTATAAATTGAATGGATCTAATAAACTTATGTTATATCAGTTCCAAAGAGTTAATATTCAATTTGAAACTTAAATGAAATATTCGGTATACATTATGACAGCGTCAAATATTTTTGATTGACGAGTTAATGACAGTTTGTCTAGCGCACTCGATGTTGACTTTTTTGCAGCGTATAATCTTGTGTTGCGCAATTGTTTTGTTTATGTTCGTGTGATAAAGCTCGTGCAGGTAGATAGCGACACAAGCTACTCGGTGTGTGTCGTCCTATCATTATCTCTCCAGACGCGGTAGCAACAAGTGCTACAGAAAAGACGATCATTTGCTTTTAAACGACATTAAATGAATATTGGAGAGCGCAATTAATTAACTCTCGTATTTATTACTTCGTAAATGTATTGGTTATTTAGCGAAGCGGTTTGTACTTGCGAAGTAAAAAATGATAGTTAATTGGGAATATTGGAATAATAAATTATTTCGTTATAACATTTGATTGTTTCTTTAATTATCGGAATTGAATATATTCCAAAATTTTCCATTAATTTAAATGTAATTTGCCGATTATTTTTAAAATAAAAGCGTGAAATGATACGCAAACCATTGGATCGCGAATGCTTTGAGTTTTGAGTAATGAACTTCTACGCGCAATTGTATATTGATATTTACACATGTGATAGTAATTAATCGAGTTTTCCCGAATAAATATTAAGCGAGTGTTATTGTAGTAGCGGAGAAAAAATTATAGTGGTAATGACTATGTATAAAGATAATAACTAAGTATACAAATTTTATAAGAGAATTAATGCATAATTGTATTTTGCAATTATTTTAAACAGTTAAATTATTTTACAGTTACTGCAACTATAAAATGGTTTACTCAACTATTTATGTACGTTAACTTTATATATAAAATTTGTATAATCATCTTTATTGTTGTTATACAATACTATACTTTTCTTTCAATCAAAGCCCTTTCAAATAAAAATATTTCACAAGTTTTTCCAAGTTTAAGTTATTTTTTATTTAAATAAATTTTTTTTAGGAAATATAATTGAGAGATTATTGTGAAGACGATATATTAATAATTACGTTTGGATATTTTTAATATTAAGTTTATTATAATTAAGGAGCTGGAAAGTTTATTATAAAATGCCTGGTATTTAACGATGTATTTGGACATAGAAATAACTTTATCTATTATTATCTATTCAATATGATTTATAATATGCTAATGCATATAAAAGAAAATCATACTGTAATAAATATAAATTTTTTTATTTTATAAATAAAAGATAATACTTTAAAGTGGCGTAAACAAAATTGAAAAAAAATTTTCTTTAGCCGCAAAAAAGTGTAAATAACCAAAAACGCCAATTTTTACACATTTAACCTCAATTTTCTCGAAAACTTGATGTGTTAGGCCAATTCCGTAGCCGGATTCGTTTTCAACGAACAAAAATCCGTCGGAAAATACTTCGTTTATTCAGTTCTCAAAAAAGTGTTGAACTGTGTTATTGAATTTATTGTATAGGGGTTAAGTGGTGAAAGATAAGAATAGAGAGAAAATAATAAATTAAGTCTATGTGAGAATATAAAAAGATACTGATTTATTTCAATGTTAAATCTTTATCTAATTTCTTTTATATGATGTTCATATCGTACAGACAATGGAAATCTGGAAGATATGAAAATTTTTTAATTTTAAATATTTATGTTTATTTCTTCTTTTTTTTCCCTAGCAGTTTTTAAACAGAATTTAAAGGATCTGTCACAAGTATCTGGATTCGATTCGATTCCCTTGAAACACGTTGTTAAACAACAATTTAAGAGACATCTATTTTTTACCTAATCTCAAATTTAAAGGATGAAACAATTCCTCAAAATTAATGGAGATCAGAATATTCTCAAAATATTAGATTTCTGATAAATCTAAATACATAGTTATAAAGTAGGGCAGAGTGGAGCTATTCCATAAGTTCTAACTTTAATATAATATGAAAATTTACGACGGCAAACAATACATCTTTGCAGTGACGTGCTTAGAAATACATTGTACAATCATAATTGCTTTTAATTCATGTATTTATTTGAAAAATTAAGTGCCAATAATTATTAATTATTAATAGTTTAATAATAACGTGCATATTTTATTATTATATAATCATCTCGGATTATTTATTTATATTTATTAAGCACTTAATTTTATAATATTTAAAAGAGTAAAGTAACTCGGAACTGTATCAATTGTCTGTATTATCTTCAAGTCAAATAATAAATTGTTATATGTTAATGATATTAAAACGTAAAATGGAATTATATAAAATTGAATATAAATTTTTAATTATCACTTTCCATGATTCAAAATTTACTGTAGAAGTTTTATAATTAGAAGGCTAACAATAATCATATAATGCATTTATATTGAATTTATAAGAGAATAAAAAACGGGATTTTTTAAAAATATATAATGATGATACATGATGATATAAATATATAAATTAAATAATTTTTATGTAACAGTTCAAATTTTTTATTAATAATCAATTTTTTATATTATTCATTAATTGTTACAGTGTACAACTCATAGTATTTACATATGAAGTACTTATTTGAATCTAAGCTAAAAAAATTATCTAAGCTAAAAAATTGATATATAAATATTAAAAATATGCGTATGAAAAGAACCGTAATTACAGAACGTAATTACAGAACATGAAAAAATAATTACAATAATGTTAATCATTTAAACTTTGAATTAGTAGTGTTCGAAATAATTAATACAGAAATAATTATCACACGTAAAATAATTATAAAGAACTCTCTCTCTCTCTCTCTTTCTGAAGTAATAGTAAGATTAATATATAATAAACTATTATGTAGCTTGCGGATCTTCTGTCTTATTCCTCCACACACAAAATTGGTTTTTTATTTATTCACGAAAACATAGTTAATTACACATTTATCATTATATCGATATATACATATTCGAAAATCTAATCACCATTATTCACCTATTATACTATACTTATCAGGGATAAAGAATATATATTATTCCATATATTGGAATTAGGTTTGCAAAAATAACAAGCACATCGCAAAATTGTAAATGTCGACTTGAGAAACACGACATAATTTTGATGAGAGCCAAAATAGACAGATGCTAGGTTCGCAAGTATCATCCAAATCCTTTGCCCATAAAATTGATCAAATTCTGAGATACGCCGCACCGGCAAACGCTTTGGATCCAATAAAGAGGATTAAGTGTACTGAGCTGTAAACACGATGTGATTGAATTCTGGGGGCGCCGAGGAAATTCCTCCTTCATGCTCTCTTTATCTCTCTCTCTCTCTCTCTCTCTCTCTCTCTCTCCCTCTTTTTCGTCATTTCTCTCTTTCTGTTTCTCGCTCTCTCGTTTGCTTTCTGTTTCTTCTACGCTGTTTCATGCTTTTCTCGAGTGTTATAGTTTTCTCCTTTGTTTATGCGCCCTTACATGGCCGTACAAGAAAACAAAATGGTCGTGCCAAGCGTCTTCCACTTTCATTACCGCGGAAAATGTCGCGATATTTGTCTTCACGTAAATTGGATGCCCTCGTACCATGTCCAAGATGGTACACTGAGTTTTATGCGAATTTTCGTCTAATGGAGTGTGTGATTGCTCTTGTGTCTGATATAAACGATCAGTTGTAAAACTTGGAAATTTCATTTACGAAATGGTGTTTTTAATTTTAGAGAAAATTTTTTTACTAATCTTATACGTGTTAAAAAATCGTATGAATGCTATTTTATATTATTCTTTATATTTCTGTTCCAATATTAACAGAAACAAAACATTGGAAATTTTAACGGTTTAACATCATTTCGCGCATTTTCTGATAGTTATCAAACGTTGCGTGATACATTTATTGATATGTCGTTGCAACGTATTTTCAATACCAATATCGTCAGATTATCGGATGAACGTGTATTTTTGCGATTATGCAAAAATATTACTAAGGTAATGTTTTAATTCCTACCAAACAATTTATATATGGAGAAGAAAAAATATGAGTTTATTTTATATATATGTGTGTGTGTGTGTGTGTGTATGTGTATTTGCAATAATAAACATCATTTATCGCATCGATTTAATGTCCAGTAATTTTTGGCAATTATACGAATATTTTAATTTTATTCATTATTTAATGGTTCTCATTTAATCCGTGATTTTTAAGTGTCGATCTTGTACAATAAAATTCAACAAAATGATTATGTAAAACGCAAAATGTAATTAATAAACGCGCATGTTTAAAGAATGCATATGCAGACTAAGCAATTAACGCAGTAATTAAATTAATGAAACATTGCGCTCTCATAATAATGTCAGAAATTCTAAAAATACTTTGTGCATGTTGACTTTAATCTGAATTTGTAACATCATTTAACAATACTGTATTAAACCATGATTTAACAATGTGCATATAATTAACTTCGAGGTTTACGATGCAGTCCGCAATTGCGTAAATCTGCAGCAATGCATTCTTTCGCACTGGTACACGAGATGCGAGATTTTCGCTCAAATTATCATAATCAGAAATGATATCGCCATAATTAACAGAAATATGATATTGTCATAATAAAATCTTTTACTTAATATTAATCGTTTGATTAAATAAACTTACTAATATTTAACATTAAGAAAAAAGGCTTAATGTTAGTGATTATTGAAGATGAAAAATTTACAAGTTTTATATGTATTGTATTTACAAGTAACCTTTTGCAAGTCTCATTCGCTGATCTTTTTATTCTTTGGATTTTGATTCAGGATCCGAAAAGATGGTTTTTTTATATAATTGCAAAAAATTATACAATGGCAAAAATAATTGCTCATTATTAATCGTAGCGCTTATAAACAATATCTTATTTTTAATAATCGAATAAAATACTTCGGAAATAACACATTTCTCAAAAATATTTTAAACAAAAGTGGATTGATTTCGGAAAAAAAAAATAAACTAACGACCTTTATTTAACCTTGCGAGTCTTTTAAGAACGTTATTTCAATGTTAATTAAATTTTTATAATACAATTATATGATTTTTAAACGTAAATCGATACTTTCAATAAATCTTTCCATAAAAGTGCTAAGTGTAATATGATCAAAAAGCAAATATTTTACATAAGATATTTCTTATGTTATCATAAAGTTATATTTGTCTAAAAACTTTGTATCTGTAAGTTAATATCATTCTTCTATCGCTTAATAAAAATCATCTCGGATATTAATCTCTTATTGTAATTATAATACACAATGTTCAAAATGTTCACGTCATCTCAATTAAAATCGTGATTGAAAAATACAATCTATGATTTGTTATTATTGAGTGAGCAGACATGTTTCTACGAATATAATTTTTATAATACGAAAAAACTCTGGTTCTTAACTCTCTGCTCACATCTGCTCCGTGAAAATTGCATTACAATAATTATATCTTATATAAGTTCTTTTTTAATAAATTTGAGAGGGAATCTTTATATATCTTAATAATCTCCAAGAAGTTAACACCACACAAAGATAACCTGGCGTTCAAATCTTTTAATACTGCTAAATTATCGAAAATTTTGTTGATATATGAAATAATAAACCAATGTAAAGTCATGTGTTTGGCTGAAATGTTAGCCAAAACGGGTATCCACTTTAATGTAAATGTTTATACGACAAATTTTTTTTATAAATAATTACGCAAAGTCTACAGCGCTAATTCCCAATTGCCCTTTTTATTACGTGATATGAGTTGTTATTTCGGGAATTTTGTCTATTTTTATTAACTTTTGTATTTATTAATTAAAAATTTTTTAAAAATTATAATTATAATTAAATACCTTTATAAAACTATTTAATTTTTATTTCTTTTATTTCAAAACATTTTTTTCTATCTCTTTCAGTTTCGACGATATTTGCTTCGAAAGATAATAACCGATTTTTTTTAAATCTTATAAAAAATCCTTATTAAAAAAAATATGTGTTTCCTTTATAATCAATCTAATCCGTGAAATTGCAATATAAATAATATTGCGACCAATGACTTTATCTATTTGAAGTATTATAATGTAATATAAAAAATATCTTATATAAAATATGGAATACTTCGTAAAATATTTATCTTCTGATCATATTATATTGGCGCCTTTATATACAATATGTTTGGAAGTATTGATTTACGTTTAAAAATTATGTAAAATATTTCCAATCCATTATAAAAATTTGGTTATATCAGTATTAATCGAATTTTTATAATTCCATTATATATGATTTAACCATCTTGAAAGGTTAATAAAGGTTAAATAAAGGTCACTATTTTACATTTCTTTTGAAATCGAGCAGCTTTCGTTGCTGGATCTTAAAAGAAACATTTTTGAGAGAAATACGTTTATTTTCTTTATAATAAAAGTATTTTATTTTATCATTAAAAATGGGACACACACACACACACACACACACAACACACACACACACACAACACACACACACACACAGTGGTATAACCGCTAAGTTAATATTGAGCAGTTATTTTTGCATAAAGAGTTATCTTTTGGCATTTTAAATCAAAATCCAAAGAATAAAAAAATCAGCAAGACACTTGAAAAAAAGTTACTCTTTAAAATTAATATAGTTAAATAAATTATAAAATGGTTTATTATCGCTTGTTCTGAAGAATTCATATTTTGTATAAGACAATAAGCTATTTTCAAATATATAAATTATATTTATTATAATTATAAAATAGTTTTTTTAACTATGTATTTTAATTCTACTTATAAAATTTGTATAATAGTTGTCACTTTTTTTTATTTTTTTATTACTGCCACTATATTTTTTTCTTAAGTGTAAACATTATTAACAAAAAGAGAGACTTACATTTTTATTAAATACACGCTCCTGGTGTAATTTTGTCACTGTTTCAATCTCACATTTGACGATAATAATCATTTCGGACGATCGCGTTTACGGAGGAGATTTATCGGACGAAGTTGCAATTGTATACCGATACATCACGTGCTGTTTCTTCATAAACTTCAACATTCTTTGCACGATTTCGTGAGTTGAATCGACGAATGCGCTAGCAATAGTTTCTAGCACAGAAACGATGTCCTTAACCCACCCACCCATTCCGTCTCCCGCACCTACTCACCCCGTCATCGGCTATTACAAGGATTCTGTTAGCGACGAAGTTTCGAAGTGGCAATTCCCGAGGGTACAATTATTTGCGGTTCCCGCTGACGTCCCCGGTCGCTACGGCTTGTTTCCGAAGAATTGAAATTTTATTGAAACAGATTGTGTCTCACATTATCCGTACGTATATCGGGGAAGTCGATGCGGCGAACGGTTCCTTTATCTTTGAATCTCGTATAAACTCGTGAATTTCGCTTTTCCGCCACTACCTCTAAAAATGTATGAGCTCCGTTTCCCATTTAGTGAAACTAATATTGGTCGGGGTCGCTGTATCTCAATTGTTTTCGCCACGATGACTTGATATTTTCGGTTTTCCCTTATTGCACGTTGCGATTCGATGGCATAGCAAGTTTCACGTATTAGAACAAGATCCGAATTTATAATAGAACGGCACGATATACAAGTTTAATGAAATCGTCGGATATTCAGCGGGAATAAATGGACAGGAATGACTCCCTGTTTGACAGCGCGTAGCGCGTCACGGAATTCGATCGCGTGCCACCGCGGTTCCTTTACTTGCGATCGATGTTATTGCTGCGGCTACCGCGTAAAATCTGCGGATATTCAAATCTTGCAGATCTGCATCATACTCGCGAAAACGTAATCAAGCTAGTTGGCAGACGGGACATATATTTCGTACATGGTACGGGCGATGTTTCTTATTATCGCAGATTCGCCGCATGAATTCTCATTCTTTTCGAAAGATCTCGTATGCAATTTGTTTCGGGTCTTCCGTGAGAAGAGTGAAAGGGGGGGAGAACACAAAAATGAAAAATGATTCATAATTTGCTTCATTGTAGGCGCACGGTAATGGAGAAATAGTATGTCAGGCTAATGGACGTCGTTGTGTCTACTTTCCTTCGACTTTAATGGCGTTAAAGTTTATTTATGGCGAAGGTAAATGAAATATAATATAACCGTGCAAATTAGGTACAAATATGGCGGAACGTTTTATCTGGAGGTATCGAAGTGCTTTATGCTCAATTTCAATCGAGGTAAAATGTTTCCGGGCAGGCATTTCATAGATACTCACCAATAATTGCGACGAAAATTTCTACGAAAAATGTGAAAGCAACAACGACGTGATCATTTCTTCTTCCTTTTCCATTTGAGGTAGCAAGCGATACGATGATGAGAAACTATCATAATGGTACTTCGCTTATGTTAGCGTAAACTATATCGAGATGAAATTTCAGTCGTGCTGCAGATGATGGGTATATAGGCACATCTGCGCCCCCATACGATGAGCGACGTGTATATTATATAACGTGAATTAATGCGAAATATTTGTCAATTCTGAAATAATTATTTTAATGAGTAAAAGATGAAGCGTAAATGATGGATTTTTAACTAACGTATTTTTACATCTTGAGATGTTTGCGAGAAACTTTTTTTTAATCTCTTTATATATTCGAACGAAAATGAACTGATAAAGATTCTTTATAAACTTTAATAAATTTGCTTATAATTAGTCTATTAAACCTTGAACACACTAAGTTGAAATTAGGGGTATCAACTGACATTGGTCAACTAATCACAGTCGCATCTTGACTTGAACTTTTTTATTAATTACTTTTTTAATTACTTACACTATTACGATAATAAAATGATCTTCGAGACTTTTTGTATAATTTTTATTCGTGACAAGATGACTTTATCATATATATTGTAATTCACAATTTGTAATATGTGTTACTAAGTTAATTTATATTTTCGCATTGAGAAGGACCGAAATCGGTTGAATATACAGTTGAGTATGGATTAGTTTGGATAAATAAATACAAAAATTTTTTATGCATCAATAACCGCGTCCTTAATTGATTTTTTAATTCGTTTTTATTAAACTTAAAAGTTTCTCAGATCACTACATTTGATATCGAAGTTGATAAATTTAATTTAAATTGTATGAAAAGCTCTTGTATATACATATATAGTATATACATATACAGGATATCCCATTTTAACATTTACACTGAAATATCTCAAAATGTATAAAAGATTCGGAAAAATGTTTCAAACAAAAGTTCCAAGATTCAAAGAGAGATATAAGAGATTAGTTTGATCTTATATTACGTCGCCAAGGTCAGGTCAAAATCACTTTGAATTTTATAAATAAAAATCCCATTTTTTATTTCATATTCTTGTAGCTTTTTTTAAGAGCTTTTTGAAATGTTCTAATAAAATTGTTTCTCATTAAGAAGTTTTCGAGTTATAAGGCTTAAAGATTACAGTACCAGTAAGCATTACCTAAGACATTGGACTGACGGCTAGAAGAATGTTGTTCAAAATTATGAGCCGAATAACATTCATCAAGATCAAGGTCATTTGAGGTTGTTCTTCTTATTTGTAAAATTTATTTTTTAACTACACACTTGAAAATTTAACACAAAGTATTCAGATAACACAATCATATTATGTTAAATTAACACTTGGATATTAAAAATTCAACACAAAGTTTTAACAAAGACTTGATTAGACTATTTCTAATACATATACAAAATGTTCTTTGCTGTATATCTTTATATATACACACACACACACACACACATATATAATATATATATATATATATATATATATATA
>NW_011626968.1:831669-874498 GCF_000204515.1 Acromyrmex echinatior
TTCAAAGAATTAACCATAAAGTCAGTGCAAGTTTTATTTCAGCATGGGAAATGACAATTTTCGAGAGCATGAGGTTATTCAATACACAGCAATATCTAGCAAAATTCAATCAGACCAATTATAAACAATTATATAATTATTACACGTAATTAAACGTGCTATCAATATTATATATAATAAAGCTGGGGAATTTAATCAGTATATAAATCATGTATAAGTCCATAAACTTGCACATTGTCAAATTCTGTGGATGTATCATCTATACCATATACGTAGAAATTTTAACAGTAATAAATCATTTATGATCATAAATCATTAAGAGCATAATCACTTAAGATCACAATTATAAATTTATCAATAATAAATTATTTAAGATCTTACATGCGCAAATCCTTAGTTCTATATTGGATAAAGCACCAGTGAGAGGAAGATAGTGTTTATTGAAATTGCAATATCGGAATAAATATTATTATTTAGGGATAATGAATGACATGACTCATCGACAATGGCTGAGATACAAACTCTTGAAAGTTAACAAAGTACGGCAATGTAATTCGTTCTTCGCGTAACATAGGCAGCCGAGTTGAGTGATTTCGGCGTGCGCTCAACGAACGGTGGGAATAATTCATACGTAAAGCGTATAGCGGCGGGAACGTGTGTTTGACTATAAAATATGCCCTCCTGATATTGATGCCTCAGCATCAAGTGCGAGGGTTTTATGCGATCCGCGGAATATACACACACACACACACACACACACACACATATATATATGTATATATATGTGTGTGTATATATATATAATGCGCTGGGTCCGATCAGGCCGAAATATAAAGCGGAAGTGCGGTATAAAATTTTACTCTGTACATCGCAGATGCAGATAAACCCGTCTATAAGACCGACGCGCGTGTGGTGTCCGATTTGCGACTGCCTGGTTTCGCTAAGCTATGATATAACGGAAATATCGATTTACTGATGCCGGACAATACGCGATGTCGACGTTTTATTCGAAAACTCGAGGCAGATCTGTCATCGTGTTTTCACGCTTTCGATTTTAAGCAACGAAATGGAAAAGAAAAACTCAGCATGAAGTCGAGTGCTGTATTGAATATAAATAGTTGACAGCAATGGCTGCGTTTCACAGAGAAAGAGAAGAAACTGATCAGGAACTGAAGGATTCTTTCATATAATTCAATATAATGATTCTTTAATATATAATTGGTTCTTATCTTTACTGAATGTAGAGATTATTCATAATAAAAAATCATTGAGCTAATTATTAATCTGCTAACTTTGAGCGAAATAGACTGGGAGGAATATTTTGTATGAATAACCAAACTTTTTTGTTATTGACATAAAAATGTTAATTTGTTGATATGTGATCAAACAAACCATTGGTTATTATACTGATATTAATTCGTTGAATTTACTAAATGTACTAATAATTTAATGATACAAAACTGTACGATTGTATGATGTTTATAGATTTTTTGAAGCTAGACGTAGAACATTTTGTTACTAGAACAAAACACTTACAAGAATAATACAATTTATCTCTCACTTTCTATAGAATGAAATTATATTTGGTGTTTTTGAACTTCCCTACCTTAACAAGGATATATGGATTTAGATCGATTATTAATTATTTTGAAAAAATGGCTGTCATTATGATTGGCCATGGTGGCGAGAAGTGCATAGAATTGGTCTCTAGTCATCTTCGCATTATATACACACAGGATATCAAATCTGTCTTACCAGAAGACCATCTCTGATAGCTCTACGAAATACTCCTTGCTTTATACTATAATAGATTATTATGTTGAAATTATTTTAACTAATTATTTTTACAAAAAAAAATTATTTTAACTCAATTTTATATTATTTTTTGCAGAACATGAGTAACTGAATAAAATTGTGCTATTCAATAAAAAAAGTATACCAAATGTTATTTTTGTAGCAAAAAAATTTTGCTATTTTAACAAAACTGATCAAGGAAAATAGTTTATTTGCAAATAATTCTCTTTTTTTTTCGTTACATAACTTTTTTCTCAGTGAGGTACAATCCATATCACACGCGATGACAATTAGTCAGCAAAATTTATATTGCGAGGTTCATTTTTAATAATGAGATAAGTTATATACTCTAATGTTTTAATAAACTGATAGATCGCTCGTCTATAAATCTATATAAATGCCTCTTTTGCGGTATTTCTTATGAAAATTGAATTATAGGTTCATAAAATCTTGAATGGCGGTAGGTGTAAACAAGTTTGTGGGTCTAAAAAAAGTATGTGTCAAGAAGGAACAGCAGTATCATAAAAGCAAGCTATATAATGTAATATGCAATAAAAATCGAATTGTCTACTATCTGCCGCGAGTAATCTCAATACGGAAAATTATAGGTGAATTTTATGGGATGTTCAGTAAAATTTCAACGAGCAAATCGGGCCGGAAATTGAGATAGGCGAGAAGGTGAATATTGTATAATCTTTTATTAAGAGGATGAAGAGATTTAATTGAATATCACGTAATGAATATTCATTATTATGTGATTATTGTGTCTCATTTTATCTGGATTGCATGCATTTGAATACTAGAAACTAATTTCATGTAAAATTACGACAATTGTGAATAATTTTGAAACTCTCTCTCTCACACACTATTAAAGATGTATATTTATATAAGTAAATACAGTTACAATTTACAAATAAATTTACTTTTTTTTATAATTAAATAATTAAATAATTTGCAAAAGAGTAAATCATTTACTATTAAAGTTAAGTTTATATAAATATTTGCAAAATAATTTGCCAATACACTTATATAAGGATCATTATTTTGTGAATTATGAATATTCAAATAAAGTGTTACTAGAGGCAACTGTAAAGCGGAGATGGCTCAAGAAATTAATATTTAACTATCGGAACGTGATCGATGTCGTAAAGTTGTATAAAGTTCTTGAGCCTGGATCGCACTTCAGGTAATTTAATTTTATCGTCGCTCTACAATTTTATCTTCCTGTTCGTGTCGCGCGATCATGTCGATTTAAACGTATTAGTAAATTAACCTTCGAACTTCCTTTACAATTTCTTTTCCGTTCATTAATGAGAGCGTCATCACGTCCGATTGGCGTACTCGATTTTTCGACTATCTCTTAATCTACGATCGCACGCGTTCCATGCACATTGCATATTCTATGTAAACACTGTGTAATTTTGATTCAAATTTATCACGTAAAAAAGTGAAATATTGCACTTACGGAAATATCTACGGAAGATAAGGAGATAATGAATGTTTGCGGTGTAAACTACGTGTCCGATTTGTCAAGGTGCTTTTAACAGTGGCGTTCAAAAATTTAACATCGAAACAAAGTTAGCAGTTCGATCACACGCCTCTCAACTTCCATTAATGGACTTTTGTACTCCGGACTCCGAAACAGTTCTGATAGTCAGAGTGGCGATCAGGGGGAAAGGAGGTAATCGTGCCAAACCGCATCTGCTAATACAGCCCGTGCATTGGGCTAAAGCAATTCCGCTAATCTAGACTGTCCGGTCTGATAACACGCGGGAAGTGAAGCAATCGCGTGGGTACCCGGCGTCCCGTTTCTCATTTTCCTTTTACCGATAATCTGCAGAAAATCGTTGAATTATCGAGTTGGGTTTCTTGACGGCTATCTCTCCCACTTTCGCGGCCCTCGATAATTTCCGAGAGATCGATAAGTGTTTTGTTAAGGTATTTTCTTATTAACGACCTCGACATATTCGATCTTGGAAATCGATATCGAAGCAATTTGACGAGATAAAAAAACGCAAGATCATCGTGGCAAGACAATGCTACGATGATTAATGAAAAACTCATTTACGAAACTGGCATGGTAATGCTGCATGTCGGCACATGAAAGCATAAATACTTAAGTCGCAGCTGCGGTAGAAATAGATGTTTCTTACACACACACGCACATGTGTGTGTGTGTGTGTGTGTGTGTGTGTGTGTGTGTATATATATATATATATATATACACAAAGATGCGGCGGAATAGAGAGGATAAGAGATCTCATCTCGTATATACTTCATATCTTGTGGTAAATAACGCCTTGTATCATTTATTGTCGCCAGGCAAAGATGGAACGCAAGTACCTTGATTATGTTTGCCTTGGTATCAAAATGAAGTGCATTCCGTTATGGAGAGGAGAATGGATGGAGAGAGCAAGAGAGAGCGAGAGAGAGAGAGAGAGAGAGAGAGAGAGAGAGAGAGAGAGAGAGAGAATTCTGCAACTTCTGTTTTATTGCTCAGGATTGAAATGTCGGCTCGTATTCGCGGACCTTGACGCATTTCCACTTTCGAATGAGGAATTTTGACGAGAAATTTTGTTGTTTTTCATCAAAATTAGCTCTTCTGAGTTACACGTCTAATTAAACACTTTAATTAACGAGAGAACTCTCTCTGCGTTTTATTTAAAGTGGACACTGCGCGTTACATACATTTATTTATATGATGCAACCGTTTGCAGCGAACAAGTCGCTTTTTGTTATCTTGATTGACTTGGCGCACGATTTGCTTAATTATGCTCGTGATAATATTAAAACAAACCAATTACAAAAGAGTAACTTGCCTTAAAATTATATTTACGGTATTAAAACAGTCAAATGATAGTTTGTATTTATAGTTTTGGATGCCAATACAAAAAAGTTTTTAATTTTAAAATACGACGCAAGCGAAAAACTTCGTGCTGGCACGTTTCCTGGGAGACGAATTAATTTTTTTCTCTTGTAAAAGTAGTTGACGCAAAAAATTTAAAAGTACATTTACTAAAACTGCACAGGCACAGATTGCACTGACGGATACCTCTCTCGATCTTCGATAATTTTGCAAAATCCCATTTGCTACATTTCTACCTCGATCTTTTTGCGCGACTGAGGATCGGTGATCGCTATCGTTATCGATATTCGCTTTAGTTCGTGTCAGGATGCGTTACTGCCGGATGCAAAATATCCGCGCTCCACTTCTTCAAAACATGAAGAACTAGATTCCGCGATTATACTTATCGCGATGGAGATATGTAGCGCGTATAGACGTCTATAATCTCTTTCGCGGTTCAGATGACGATTTCAGATAGTCTTTTCTGTGATGGGAACTAGGTATTGATCCGTCGACTGAAATTTACCTTTAAGCCGTCGAACAAACTAAGACATTATTATATAATTGAGATTTTTGTACACACGCGATAAAATCGATTCTATTCGTGAGTTTGTGCAATTAAGTAAAAATATCAATGCTATTAGATTGTTAGTTAAAATCTATCAATATCAATATTATTAGATTGTTGTTTAAAATTTTATGTTTATCATTTCTAGGTTTGTTTATCATTTTTAGGTTTTTGAAATTTTTAAATAAAAATTAATTAACTAATTAACTGAAATTATCATTATAAGACTGTAGTAGATTATTCAATTATAAGAACAGAAAAAATTAAATTTATGTTAATTATTAAGAATGTGATTTGTTGCAGACCTTTTTTCATTTATTGTGAACATGTTGTGTTTTTCATTTATTATAAATATATCGTGATGTTTAGACTCGGCTAGAATTGCATCTCAATCGTATAAAGAAAGAGTATTATTTACATAGTCGCCTGGTGGAAACGCTCTTCTAATTGCAATGCGCTTGCAAAGCAAATCAGGGAAATTAAGCTAGCTCCGGCATGTATTTTGTAACGGTTAATGAAATATTTATTACTGGTACGAAATTTACTGCAATAGGAAATGGATATCGATCTATCAATTGGAGTTTCCTTCGGAACCGGCTTTACCTCGGAACTCTGAGAGGCGGATATTAAAGTTTCCAGCTTGACGATGGTGGTTGGAAAAATTTTTATATGATATTAAAAAGTATGACTTTTGTAGAAATGTAAAAATCTGTAATTACGTTTAAATATGTCCATAGCAGTATACTCTCAAGAGTCGAGACGCCTTCAAAAGTCATTAATGTATTTTGGCATAAACTTCAATTACTAAAAACATACCTATCAGTTTTTTTTTCATTAAGTCAATATGCAAACTTTGTCAAGGTTTGTTTTAAAAATTGCAAAATATGGTCTGCAGCGAGATACTGTTAAATTAATACGAGTATAATAAAACGCAAATAAAACTTTTACAGATGCAAAGTCCGCAATAGTTGTTTCTAAATGAAAGAAAAATAGATATATTGCCTGACCCGTGACGTAACGAATTCAAAATTTACATTTAACAATTCGGCCGCGGCTAACAATATCCTCGCGAAAGTAACGTTTTTGTTCGCAGTCGTAACAATGTGTTCCGCTTAAAACATTGCTCGGGCGGGATAGTAAATTTAATAAAAAGAAACAAACGATTTCCTGAGCCGGCCCCTTACGAGCGTTAAATGTCACACAGGAGTCCACTAGAAACGATTCAGAGGTGGCACGGTAAATTTGCATACAGGTTATCTCCTTTGCCTTCCTTTGGAAGTTCTGTACGACACAAGTCGTCTTAGATCGTATTCAAAACTTGGTCTAATTTTTTGCGCACAAAATTTAATTCAAACAAATTTCGGCTGTTAAATCTATAAAAAGAAAGAACAAGAATATTTTATTCGAGTTAAAAAATTTTTTTTATAGTATTAATTATTTCAGAATAAATTCTAATTGATCATTTATTTAATTACAATACAATGTATGTACCGAATATTTTTCAGAAATATTTTTTAATAATAAGAAGCATCGGAATTGAAATATTCTTTGAAATGAACGTATAAAAAAATATCTGTTCTTTTATTGTTTCAATCAATTTCTATTAAGAATTCAATCTCTTCAAGATTTCGACTTCGAGTGAACAATTTTTGAGTTCTATATATAAACGAATATAGAAGCTCGATCTAATAGAAGGTCCGAAGAATCCGTTGACCGACTATTCGTATCCAGTTCATCCCCTTCACGTATGGTACTTCTTATCGGTGCGACCGAGAAGTCGATGATTGGATCACAGTTTTACGAACCCTCGCCGAATAAACAAGATGTCGATCTCGCCCCTGTGCCGTGTGTGCCACTCGTACTCACACTCGTTCTCAAGTGCTCGGATTTGCGTGCATTTTGGTATCCTCTCCTGTCCTGTGATATTGGCGGCATGCACGATGGGACAATATTTATTCGTAGTTTTGCCCGGGTTGAATCCTCTTTTGATCTTCACCCTTTTCGGTTTACTTGTTGGCGGTGAATGATGATTCCGCAGGGTATTTTACATCGCTCGATTTGTTTTACTCGCCTGAGACCAAGCGGCCCGATTCAATTCCGTCCGAACCGCAGACAACGCCGGGCGACTTTTATTTTCTGTTCCCCTTCGTATACCAATGGTATAGGAGAGATCGAAACTATTTGGATTTCTTTGTCTGCCTTCCTCGCGAAGAAAAATCTTTTGCTCTCGGATTCCCTTGTTCTCGGATATAATGCTTTATGAACATTTTTAATTTTTATGAAATTTACACAATTACGACCATTTTTTTTTTAATGTTAAAGCTCCAACTCCATTTTTCTGATTAACCTGATTACAACAATGTCTATCTTTCGACTCTTCACTCATGCTTGTTCACTAACGACTCCGTGAAATATTTTGTATTTAAAATTGTCGGGGGTGCTGCCTCATCCAATTTCCTTTGCTTATTTCATCCGAGTAGTCTCCGGCCAGATTCGATTCCATCAGCAATATTATTTCATCTGCCCTCGTTTCGAGCTTCATTCCTCGGTTTCATCCTCGTACAATACGTCGCGCGCGCGATATGATTTAGGTATTATATCATGAAACTACACCGTACTAACATCACTCGAGAATATTGAATCCTGATTTACCGCAGACTGACTCGCCGGCCCGAAAGTCCATTGTCGATTTACAGCGTTGCGTGATGAAACACATGAATTGTACTAAACAATAAGAACGCGTGATATCGCACAATTTATATTAAATATAACAATTAAGATAAATGTCTGAGTAGCTGAAAAATCAACAATATATTTTAATTATTAAGATATCTGTCAATAACAGCAAAATTAAAAAAAAAAGTAATTATTTTTTTATCAAAACAAATAATGGAAACGTAGAATTTTGACAGTTTGCGAATAACTTCCTTTTTTTTTCAAGTTTCGCAGGGATAGTCACATATATTTTCACTCATTTTCTTACTATCTTGAGTAAGACATAGTGTTTACATTTTCTAATTTTTTAAAATATTGTACTATAATATTTTACTCAAGTAATTGTACTTAAGTATATATATAATGTGTTCTTTATTATTGTAAAAAACTAATTAAACGTTATAAATTTAAAAACATTATTTTATTAGAAGTTTAATTACCAGTACAATTAATATGCTATACTGTAGATATCAATGGAACTTCACTTAAGTATATATTTTTTTTAAATTTATGACAGTATTTTTTTATGGACAAAATAAACTTTACATAAATATTAACTTCTTATGTAATGTCACTAATTAATAATTAATATCGACACATAGAACTAATCATACTTTATCATTAGTTCAATTGAGACATTTATCTTATTTTTATGAGTAAGCGAGACACTTTTTAATAAAACGGATTGCAAGCTTTCGTTTCATGTTCACGTGGTAAACACTTTTTGAAAAGAATCGCTGCCAACAAAACAGCCTTTCAAAGCAAAAATCTAATTTCCATGAGGGCCTGTACAACGTTTTGCATTTTTTATTGCAGACCGTGTAATTTGTGAAATGTTTGCGCGCGCGAGCCGACGCGGAATATTCGCGAAAGGGTAACGCAGTATATACACACACCAAAAAAAAAAAAATGTGAAATGCAAAATACAAAAACTTTTGACTGGATGCTCGCGCATTTTCCATCGCGCGGACGATCGGAGCGGGCCGCGCAATATTATTCAGCGAACTGGTTGTGGCGAGTTACGCATGTTATACTCGCTATGATTCGTCTCTCATATCGTACATTTGGCAATGCTTTTATATAGCAATATAGAAATGTACTGCGGGATTAATAGTAGTAGTTGAATTTTTGCAACAAGCATAAAAAATAGAATTGGATGTCATTATAACTTGATATAACTGATATGATATAACACGAAATGCAATATGCACTTAGTATGTTCGCGCTATTTTTTTTGCTGTTAATAATTGCTCAGAGAGAAGGGAATAAATTCGAAAGTGAATGAAACATATTTAATGCATGTACTGACGTGATTAACTTTCACTATTCACTATTATTAATGTTTTAATGGCCAACACTTAATTCGTTTTCAGTCTTGTGCCATTATTGCGATTCTTTTTACGATTATTTATATATCCTGGAGATAATTATCTAGGAAAATAAGAATTTCTGATATTTAAAATTTGTATCGATTAATTTATAAAATATTATAGAAATTTATAAAATATATTATTAATCGTTGAGGTAGATACATATGTCATCACTTAACGTTCGATATATATTGCATTCGATTTATCGGTATTTTGTTAACAAAAGTAATAATATTTTGTCTGAATAATTGCAATGCCACTTTCCCTTTTGATATATTACTTTTGATATGTTAGAAACATCGAAATTCTCGTAATTTTAAATATTGTTGTGAGAGATAGTTGTAAGAACATTGTAACGTTATAGAAAAACAGCAACGTTATAAAAGTCTTAAGAATTGTAAAGCCCTAAGGACACAAGCTTTAAATAACATGCGTGACTAGAAATTTGCATTAAAATTTGCATTAAAATTTGCATTTCGATGTTATAATTTAGTCTCACACTCGGTTAGGTATTAATATGCATGTAAATTATACGGTGGTATTTGCAAAAGTTATTCAACCAAATTATTAATTTCTTAACTTTTCTTCAGCTTGAAGTATCTTAAGTTTTGTACGGGTCGCACCTGTCATGAGTTCGAAACTCCCAGGAAAAATGCGATATTATTTGAAAAAAATAAAAAATGAATAACCGAACGCTTTCATTCAATGACGTTTAACTGAAACATTATTTATTTATAATTCGTAAAAAGATTTGATGTTTGTAAATTATTGCTGAGTAACGAAATTCAAGTGTAGCAAAAATTTTTACAAAAACTTTATCAATCCTCCTCTCTTAGAGAATTCAATTAGCAAATTAATGCGTAAAATTGGAGAACTCGTTAAACAGCAAATTCGCTTTTAATTACCTCTACGAATATTAATGGCGAGTAACACTGAGCGCCGTTATATTGCATGCAATTAAAATGTCATGGATACTTTGTGTGTTAAAGTATCGTCATATGATAATGCATTAATAAACTTTAATTAATTAGCGCTATTAACATTACGATAATAGAAAGCATTTATTAAGTTAATTAATAATAAATTAATTTAGTATTTCTTTAAGATAGTAGATTTATTTGAGTAGGGTAACTCCGGCAAATACGCCACGCTGGGATTTACACCGCAGAAGTCAGAAAAAATAGAAGGAGTGGGGATAATTTTCCCGCAACTACTCTGCCTTTATGTTATATTAGTATTGTGTTATGATTTAGCTTCTTACTGTTAATATTAATGAAATGATTGTGAGTTGAATCGATTTGTCACTTTAATAAGTAACGCCATCATAAATTATAATCTACATAAAGTGATTACTGTAGGGCGTATAAAAGACTTAGTGGTTATTTCGTGATACATATGTGTAGTGGAATAGTAAAACATGTAGCAAAATATAAATGCTTTGCTTTCATATTCTTTTTTTGTTGTTTTGTATATCCCACCTGTTTGGGATGTACGGTATTTTTAGCGAACGGGATTTATGCCCAAAGTGCGCAGATAGAATTCAGTGCACTAAATGCAATAAATGCATTATATGAAATATATACCTTATGTCATAACACTTGTAATCTATGTAGGAAGATTGTAATTATTATTTATACTTCATATTTACCATTCTTATTCCTTAATAAAACTTTATAGTAGTCATATATCTCATCCTTATGGCATATATGACTACTCATAGGGGGAGGGGGGGGGGGGTATGTACGGCTCATGAAAAATTTACAAATAATATATATAAAGACATATAATGATACAATAACTTATAAAATGTGCTTATAAAGTTTTACTAAGGCATAAGAATGGTAAATATGTATATACTGTCATATATATATATATATATATATATATGACAAAAATGCAAAGGTTTCAAAAAGTTCATTTTTTAATATGAAAAATAAATATTTCAGATTTCTAATATTTTTTTCATAGTAGTAGACAGTACAAAGTTTTTACTGATATAGTTTGTTTACTATAAACATAATAAATAATACTTAATAAATTAAGTTTTTGATAGGTGTGGCGTATATACTGGAATTACCCTAATAATATTTTTATCGTCTAAATATTAAAAATTTCGTACACAGATCAATAATTTAGAAGCTGCTGTGTCTTCAATCTGTTTGCTATTTTTCATATTCAAGTTTTTTATATGCAGCATTTCTATAAGATGCATTTTTTATTTTATACTTTATACATTGTTTGTATAACAGAAGACAATGTATTTGTGTGTAAGAAAGCTGTATTGCAATTGCTATGAATAATGAGAGTAATGTTTACGCAGATGAAACTGCATCGGAAACTTACTCCCGTGTACTTGTGCATAGTTTGCCACCGACGAGATATGAAAGTTGGAAGACACAATGAAGTTTAACGAAGTTTAACCAGCGCCGTGCATCTTCGTCGATATTTGCATAAATTATAATATCGGATCAAAGCAACGCGATCTGCTACGTGATATTGCTTATCGATGATATTATCAATTTACGTTATAGGTATTTTTGTTTCTCACAACAGACTTAATTTACTATCAAAATTTAATGCGAGTCACAAATTGTCAGCATAATTATGGATGCTCAATGTCGTAAGAAAAATAAGTTAACAATTTAAACAAAAGGATATAAGTATGGAAGATAAGTGCGGTAAGAAATGTGCGAATTAAATTTTATAATAAGTCACATTTACAGTAAATCAATTATTTTAATCTTACAACGTTCTACTCATTTTGACTCCAACATTTGAGACATCTTCAGCGACAAAAAATTAAGACGTTGAAAACTACATGTTGCCAGGCGGATCAAGATAATAGATTAAATGATGTCTTAATCTTTATTCTTTCGTTGATGAAGATAGAATGTTACAAGATATAAATAATTGACTTACTGAATAAATTATTATAAAATTTAATCTGCACTTTTTATCGCGTTTAAATCTCATACAGCTTGGTTTTTTTTTTATTTATTTGAAGTATCGGAAATCCATATAGTTTATATTATTTAAGGTAACAATGTCAATCATAGATTGTTGACATGATTAGAATTAAATTTGTGTATCATATCTCTTTTTTTTTCTAACAGGATAAATCCGCGCGCATTAATATCAGTACAGTATTTGCAGATTAAATTTAATTTGGTATCATGCACATGTAATATTAAAATATCGAACAAACGTCGGAAATGTGAGAATGTCTGACTATTTTAATTCGGATTGTATAATAATTTAATCGCACCTCGTAACTGATGATCGGGCTGTCAATTGTTGAATCGCTTCCATGTGATGCATAAAACGCAGCGTGCGTCCACTTCATTAGTTCTTTACAGAAATATGTATTGAAAGATTTTACGATACAGACAAGTGCGAATTCGGTTGTTGACTTTGACGATAAAACAGAACTGTTTTTGACATTTACAAATACGCAACCAAACGCTGTTTCTTCACATATATTAATGGCGTTGTAAAACTTTCTTTAAAGGAAAATTCAATACTTTTTCTTGATTACTCCTTCCTGTAATCCTCTGCGCAATTTGCAGATGAGTTCTTTGCCGTTTCGCTAATGTTTGCGGCTAATGGACTAGTTTTGCACAATTTATACCATTTAATTTTATTCAAGCATTTTATGGTACACTTAGTCAAGAATTTTGTTTTGATTTTTTTATATTTTGAAATAACTCGATTTCTCTAAAATAAATAATTATTTTGTTGAGTTTAAATATTGAATCTCAGTTTTATTTAAAAATAAAGCATAAATATATATAAATATATAAAATATGCCTTCAAGTTGGATCTGGACTAAGTGAAAAGCGCAAACAAAAACACGAATAAAATTTATATTCAATTAACGTGAATAGCGCCGCAAATATGATCGAGCTTAAATTTACATCGACCTCGGAGGAATGACTGATTTACCGAGTCATTTGGGTTTAAGCGAATTCATGGGTCCAAACTCTGTACACTGCAGTTGGAAAATTTGTGTTAATTCAACACATTTCACGTATCTCAAAGGATTCACCCAAATTTTTATGTAAATTTAACATCAGATTAATATATAATATTAAAAAGTAATACAAATATTATATAACAATTTTACAAAAAATGTAACAAACACTATTTGTAAGTGTAAGAAATTTAGAGGAAACAGGCACAACGGAAGCTATCAACGTTGGGGTATATGGCTCGGTGGCAAAGACTGATGTTTAGCAATATAAAATGTAGAAGAGACCAGGCTTTTCCAATTCGAATCCCGGAGCGGCTCTGATATTTTTCTTGTGTTGTCGCTTATTTCTTACATAAGCAAATTGTGATATTTTTCCAGTAAAATTAACATTTATAATATGTGTTATACTAACATAAATAGTACATTATTTTTATGTACTATTTATATTCAATTATTTACTTATAAATTGTGTCATTAAGAAATATTAAATATCAATTGAAAAAAAATATTTAAATAACACATAACATAAATCACATTATGTTAAAGAAATTCGGATGTGTTAAAAATTCAACACAAAAATTTGAACAAGAGTTGAAAACAAATACAAAATACTTTTTACTGTAGATAAATACATGTTTACATTCATATTGCGAGCTCGTGTAATTAATAATTTTATGAACATTTAAGAAAAAGTGAGAAAATAAGAGATTAGCGAAAGTTTTATTTTTTATTTACATTCTTTAAACGATTTATTTAGGCGAATATATTTGGTTTCTCGTCGATGCATCAAAAAAAAAAAAAACATTTACTACATTCGTGTTCATCTGTAAATTTGCCCGTAATCGTTTGTCCACAAAGTACCTTGGTCTGGATCCACTTTCATCATGCAACGAGTACGAATCGAGCACACATAACTTCCTATCCGCGGCACGTCGTTCACGAGGGACAATCAGGTCGATTTCCTCTTCCTTGCCTTTCCGCCCCGCCTCACCCTCCCTACCACCTACCTTTGGCAGAAAACGCGATATTCGAAACGCCGGGTACTAATTTTCAGCAGATTGCCCCGGCTCGATTTAGCAGGCGATTCAACACCCGCGAGTACCATGTCTACATTCCCGAATTCTCGCGTGGTAGGAGGCCGTAATGTCGGCATCGGCAAAGGTAACGTGCACCGTCGTGTATACACTGGCACCCTGTGCATACACAGACCGCATTCTCGCGTTCCACTTCTTGCCGGTTTCCTCCTTTCCGGAACGAAAGCCTCGCAGCTTCGCAAACGTACACCTATATTCTCGTTACTGTCCTCCGTGTGTTCACGCGCACGCGTGCACATGCCAGTGCTGGGAAACGCTCCAAGTATACAGACCGTATACAGGTATCTCTACCGTGCGTTTGCGAAGTATTAATTAACTAATTTGCTCGTTTGCGCATTGTGCGTTCTGGAACCTTAATGGATTTATCCTTTTCAACGTTCGGTGTACCGAGGGTTTTGCGCTCGTGCTCGCTATGCAGTTTGAGAAAGCGGGCAAGCCACGGATATCGGCATTCGACGAGAACCGTATTGAATCATCCCGAAAATAATTGCAAGACCGACGAGGCGGGATATAATTGGCAAAGAAATATAACTACAACTATTAAAGATACCTTACCTTAGTAAAATGTGGGACTTTATATAAGCAGAGATTTTAATTAAAAAATTTGAGTATCTTGTCGATTCCGTGTCCTGCTAATTTCTATTGTAATACAACTTTTACTTACATAATAAATACATCCAGCGTAGAAAAAAGTTTGTGGGTGATCGACAAGCAAAATATGAATCAAATCCTACACAGTAAAAAACATTGTAATTTTGTTTAAATGAGTCATTATATTATATCAGTCATTAATATTCAATCTTTCTTAGTGTTAAAATAATACAATTTATAAATAAGCGAACAATTAAATAAATAAAAATAATGTATTTTAAAACGTAAATTCTAAGATAAGTAAAAATAAAATTGTTAATTTAGTATATTATAAATATTAATTTTCACATAGCTTACAAATTGTATTTGTGTTACATTTTAACATATATTCATCTAGTGTTAAATTAACAGAAAAATTTGAGTGGACCGTTTGGGACACGTGAAATATTAAATTTAACATAAATTTTCCAGCTGTGTTAAGTTCTCGTTATTTATGAAAATCACTTCGGCTCCACAGACGAATGTTCGCACTTTAGTTTTCAGTTTCATTTAAGTAGTAATCTTTTGTGACAAGTTGGTGGTCCAGAGTAAGCAGCTGCTTGTTCGCTTTGTGGAACCTCAAACTGCGTGCACACGTGCGTGCTGCAATTAGCGTGGAATGCATGCACGTTCGCCACGTGATACACGACTATACTCGGGACACACATATTGCACATACGTGAAACTTAATTCTTTATCAAGACACGCACCCTTACTTCCTGATCGGTCGAGAGATAGCGACCTGACGGCCCGTGAAATTTGCCAGAACTGACACTCGTCGGAGCATGAAATTTTGTCCTCCAGTCTTTCGTACGTTAACGCTGATATACTTGGCCGTGCCGCACCATTATGCGAACTTAACAAAGCGCAGTCGACGATAATTGCGTCTAAAACTTCCAAGTAATTCTTCGTATTCTTTCTCGGTCCTCTTCTTTGCAGTTGAGAAGTTTTACTTGCTTGAGGTTAATTGTGAGAAAAGACAAATTTTAATACTCACAATTGTAATACAAATTGTAATAAGTTGTACTTCTAGTAGCTATATGTGTATATGTATATACATATAAGATATATCCTCTACACGCACACATATACGTGTACAGTATATTCACGATAAATGTCAAAGAGAGTTAAAATTAAATCTTTTATAATAACATAAGGTAAAATTTTTCATATATAATATTTAAATTCGATGAGCGCAATATATCGTGCGATACGTGGCTTAAAATTTTACTAAAATTGATGTTATTCGTTTCAGTAAGAGGCCGTTCTATTTGCAAAATGAAAGTTTTAATGTTTTTTAGTGAAAGACGACACTAGAAGCACCACGAGCTTTTTCCTAAATTTTCTTTTAAGTAGCTCTACGTGCGGGCTTGCGATGTAATTGTCGCGAGTTCTTGTTAAGGGCGGTGCGGAAAGCGTGCGACGTATTTCGCGCCGACATTGCACGAGAGAACGGCCACGCAAATAAAGAAGGAAAGGCGCGGCGTAAATATTCGCCGACAATTATAATGCCGGATATGCGACTCTCGTGTCTCGCGTGCACGGAATTGTCTTATAATTAAAAGATGTTGCTCGAAGTTAATTAAACGTGGAAACTCCAGCTGGTCGTCTCTTCGTCGAGCTAGATTGTCAGAAGAGGAGTGGACAGTTGAATGGGATGCTTCGCATGTAGATGAGATAAAGAATTTTTTCACCAGGTTAATTATGCGCGTTACACGCCTTTCCTCTTTCTAAACGAGGACTTCCATTTATCGGCCAAGCCTTCGAAATTTATTCGCCTTTTATGTTATATACGCGAAAATTTGCGCGAGAAAATAATGTAACGTTGAATTATAATAATAATAGCTGTTAATTAATTTACGTAAATAATACACAATTTTAGTGGCATAATTCGAAATGCAATTTAACGATAAGTGGCCTGTACTTTATTTGATCACAAATTCGTAATTATCGTTATAATTTACGAACGTACCAATTTACTGAGGGAAGCAATTGTAAAATATTTCATCTCTCTCTTCGATGGCAATTCATCGAATCCCAGAGGCTTGTAAATCGCTGGCTTTCATTAAAATAAATTTATTCGACCGTGAGAGGTGGGTAACCGCGCTTTAAGATCTACCGTTCGCAATAGAACGAAAATTGCGAACGGAAAGTTAAAAAGCATGCCGCGTGGCGCTCGGAATGGGAAGAATATCCCAACTGCCGAGACACGATCGTCGAGAGATCCATTCCGAAGACCCGCGAGATTAATCTGCCGATGAGTTACGTTTGTAAACGTTGGTCGTTCCAGTTACTTGACTGTCAGGGCAGTATGCCGAGCGTGGAGAGCCTCTGGAGACTCTTGAATTATTACACGCCTGCACACGCCGCGGCGCGATTTTCAACTGCTTATTATGCTTTCTGAAATGCGTAATATAGTCTTAACAAATATAGATTTTATAATATTCTCACAGATGAATATAATCCGAGTATTTATACGCACTTACGTTCGAGCATATTTCTTTTGTATAATAAATAAAACGACAATTAAATTATTTATAAATTACATTGAATTATAAGGTTTCTATTTTTCAATATCTAGTTGTGATTTTTAGCTATAATACTAAAAAAGATTACGAGGTTAAGGCAAAATTATTCTTTGCGTTATTATTACGCGAATTTATGTTATTACAGGAGAAACAAAGCGGAACTTTCAGAAATTGAAGGGAAATTAAATTTTTTGAGAAGCAAATCCTTTTTTTAGTAAACACAAAAAGCCTCACAAGAAACCTCTGTTATACCTCTGGTATATTAAAAAATGAGAGAAACAAAATATTAATTCAAGTTTGTTGTTCAGTGCTATCAAATGATATTCTCGTAAAATATTTCGCCAGTTACACTTATCATATATTAGGTGTTGGAATTAATTCGTAGCGTTTTACAAGTGATGGGAAGTACTTTCATTAATGTATTTTTTAATGCTCATGTGAAATAAATAACATTCTTTCATTAAAAAACGCTACGAATTAATTCCAACACCTAATACAAAAATCGTATACAATCTAAAAGTAATCTCTCTGCGAGATATATGAAATAGCATTTTAGTGCTAAACCAGAACGTACGGCATTATTCTCATCGGGTTTCGCAGTCATGATCGCTCCGAAACATAAAATCGCCAGATGTAATGCGGAAGCGCAAGATCGTGGAATATTGCGTCGCGTCGACGGTACATATTATGTACTGTCTTGCGGTCTGGGTTGGTTTGGAAGCCCCGCATGGACAGACGCACTTCGATACACCTGCCGCAATGGCAGGCTTTATCCCGTTGGATCTAGTTTTCGCTGAAATCGCTTTAGCATACTGCATGTTCCACAGCCGGTACCATTACAACGCCTATATGTACACGCGCTCGAATGACGCGCGTAAATCGTACCGACAATTATCTCATAACGTCGGATTAACGGTTATACCGGTCGCGCTTGTTGGCGTATAATTAGAGATTAGGAAATCGCCCTCTGTTGTCAAAGGGATGACTCCTTGATAGCTGTCGCTTAATTAGTCGTTAGTTGAAACGCATAGTTCCATCGGTATCCCTATTTACACGAAGAACGGGTGAATTGGATGTGTTAGCTGGAACGCTCCAGTTTACTCGTTGATTTATGATGTAAATATTGGTATATGTAATATCGGAGACAGCTTTCAATAGCTTTTGTGATGTAATCATTAATATAGGTTGCCACGCACGTAAGTACGGGATAGTTGCACAATTTGCCAGGTAAATTACTCCTGGAAGATTGCTTAATGACTAATTAAAATGGAACAAATGTAAACAGTCCTCCTTCACTAAGAATTTAAAAGATAGGGAAATATGTTTCGGCGTCGCGTGCGCCGCCTCGGTAATCCTGATTAAAGCATCATGCAAATATTCATTCAAATTAGATAGAGATTATTCTCGCGCAGATGTAAACCGTGCGCGACGTGACTCCTTTGGTATTTTATAAATATTTATTTCCGTAAAATTACATTTTTCTTTGTTATACGCATGCGACGGCGGAAAAAAGAAGGTTCTGCTAAAATATTTCAAAATTTGTACACAGATCTGAAAATAATTTTGTTGAATTATTATAATAATTTTGTTGGTCCATCAAATTATTAAAGGCCGGTTGTATCTTCCGATAAACTACGTGGTAATTTACCTATTGGATAAATAAAAGAGTAAGAGCATAAGAGAGTAAACTATTTTAATGGTCGAAATAAAATTGTTTTTAAATCTGCATAATCTAGCTAAATTTTTAGACGTTTCAGCAAAGTTTTAGACATTTTAGCCTTCCTCCCGTGCGGTAGAATATTTCCGGTGGAAATAGAGATTGCGTTCCGATCAAAACAGTCAAGTACGGCATTCGAATTGCTCGTACGGCGCATTCTTTCTCACTCGCGTGCAAATAACGACTTCACACGTATTCGTGGGATCATTAAAGAACTCGTGGGTGCCGTACGGCACCGCGGAACGTCGCGTTTTGCTGTAACGTGACTGCTGGAGGCGTCTCACGAAGGTAGTTACACAAAGGACGACCGCGCAAGTTAAACGGTTCTTCCAATTCCGCTCCTTCGACTCGTTCTCCACGTTATCCTTCGGCCAATCGGCCAGTCAAAGGCGCGTCGCACGAGCGTGGAATACCGAAGTAGCGTCCAGTTAGATCGGAGATCGCAGCATCCCTTTACCGCACTGGTTACGGACGCACTATCGTTCCTAATTAGCGGTGCAATCAGGTCCATGCGGTATAGTTAATTGAGTATTCCGGTATCCCCTTCTCTCACTCTTTCACTCTTAAAACGCGTACGCGAGAGAACCCAAGCCATTCACCGTGTTTTTATTTCGCCGTTTTAACTCCAAAGGCGGTTTCATTTCAACGTGACTACTGGAGAGGTGTCCGATGGCCGCGCTGGACTATTGCCGAGGTAAGCAGTTTCTCTACCCCCTGTCTCATCCAACGAAACTCAAAATTTCAACCACCAGGTTGCGGTCGGGTTAGATAACGTTACTTTATTGTAATGTCCTTTAGCCGGTAGGCAGATGGGCTAAGACTAGAGATTCGGCAAATAACGTAATTTTGTGCTGTGCGTTGCACGATGATGTCCGGTTTACGATGGTTCGATGCTGTAATTCGTTACGACTCGCCGCGCGATAAAATCGCGCAAAAATAATAGCTTATTTTAAATTGGCGCTTCACGATTATATCACGATTATTTAACATTATTTTAATAATTCATTCGACGTATTAATCGCGACGTGAATTTTTGTTAATTATATACTCCGACTGAAATTGATACGATATGCGCATGTAAATTGAGGGAAGTGATTAATAATTTTAAACTGTAGATTTCGTGTCACTCAGTCTGCATTTGCATTTGTATACGCTCAATATTCAATAATAACGATTTATATCACTAATTGTTGTTACCATCGCGATATAAGCAGGGAATTCCGCTAGCAGTCAATCAATTTATTAGCATCTCGATAACTCAATTTTGTTCGCGGCAATTTTGTCTCTACACCGTATCGCTCCACGCTGTTACAATCTCATGTTAATATTGTAACATTCTATGATTTCTTGATAAACTGTAACGAAACCTATTAGCTAAATCGAGGATGTTCTAGATTGATTTCTAAGAATTAGAGTGCGTATAATAGAAACGATATATATACCTTGATGTTATCACCTCGATTAAAATAATACAAATCAATTCTATAGCTACAATAGTGTAAAACACACACTAATACATTCGTACACATTTTATCTCTTATAATACCATCTCGTCTTATAATTTACTTCATATTATTTGCATAGTTTTTTAACATAATTATTTGCGTGAAGTGTTTTTGATACTCCAGCTTTATATCTCAATTTTCATTTTTTTTTAAATTATTTAATAAAGATAAATAATATCATATAGAGTACAATTTTTTTTAGATGAAGATAAATCAAATTTTTTAAAAAATTGTAAAACAATTTGTGTTAGATATAATAATGTGTATAAACAGCATTTATATATTTATTTATAAGGCTGGAATATCCTAATTATATGAGTAATGAAAGGTTAAATGTAATTCTTGCTATTATAACATTCTCGAATAATTAAATATTGCGCATATTGCGAGAAATGTGTGAAAAAGTGGGCAACTATTGACCAATCGAGCTCCATTTAACCATTATTTAGCTTACGTATATACGTGTTGAGATTTGATTGATTGCTTTACATTCTTATCGCGTATCCGATACCGATGGCATGCCCGACCGATGGCAGTTCAATCGAGAACACTCCATTTGACAGAAATTTTCCGATAGCGATAGGTTGTTCTGCCAACCAACGGAAACGAATCATATAAATCCCTTCGATTTTCAACAAGTATAATTACTAAAGTTGTTTTACATGCACGCTCATTGCACTTTGTCACGTATTGTCGAATTTTCGAAAAAAGCACATCGATAAAATCTAATTATGCGTGATGTGGTAAATTGACAAATCGGATTAATAGAGAAATAATTGAAGTCACTCATAATTATCGATATTATTAATCGACATCAAACAAATATTACATTTTTTTTTATCAGTTATTAAATATTGGATCTGTGAAATGTTCAAATGTTTACAACTGCTCTGTTCCAAATCTGTCTTTGGAAATAATACACAAGATCCTTCTATGCTTTGTTTTTTTTTTATTTTTGTTTATTTTTATTTTCGGCACGCGACATGCAATTTCATAAGCGACTTATTTTTAAGCTGAGCTTGTCCGCTGTTTAATAACAGATTTGTTTTTCCATTTCATTCATTTTAGTGCAGATTGCCTGTTCTCTTTCAGAAATATTTGAAATTTACGGATCCACGATATAACATGAGTATTAAAATCGCTTTATTCTTTATTCACGGATATACATTGCATCGGCGCGACGATAGTACTCTATATTTGTTCTTTTTCTTTTTCTTTTTTTAATGAACTATGGATGTAACGATAAAAAGTTGTTTGCAGTTAACGAATTATTTTTTTATTTGAACTATGTGAATTTGGATACAATATAATATTTATCAACACTAACGCGATCAAATGCGGGAAGTTATTTTATATTTTTCCTTTCGCCATGTATCATCAAACAATAATCAAGAGATGGCAAGAATGGTATCGGCGAACAAATACGGGTTGGGCATGTATATATTTCCCTATCTACCTTCGTCGTCGAGAATGTGCTGTAATATGTTACGCGACGAGAACATATCCCACGATATACACAGCACTTTCGTGCAGTACACGATGGAGCAACATTGTCATTTATCGATAACGTCTCTTTATAACGGTTGTAAGATAAATGCTTCTAAAATATAACATACGCATGACACGTAGATAGCGCGACCATGTGATAAATATTGCTTTTACTTTAAACACTGGCCAATCTAAAGTTCCTCCGTGAATTAATTTTCTATTTAGAATATCGTCAAGCGGCTAGATTTTAGAAAACCGTATATGCAACATTGAGTCGGTGAGATTAGTTTGCCACCGTCATTTCTTTCCAATATGAATACTGATTGGCTGTAAAAATCAAATGAGAGATCACAATGCCATTTTTTTTTCTTACTATGATAACCAATAATACTCGTTAAGTTATTTAAAGAATCAATCAGACACATAACTTTCTATGATAAATTGTTATTTTTCTTGGCTCGGGGTATAACGCAAATCCTATTGCGAAGAAGAAAATCGAGAATCCAGAACTAAGTGGGGCTAATTGCATGATAAAAGCCAGCAACTTAGAGCAACAGTTCGTGGCTAACCGTCTTTGAGAATAACTTAACGCGTGCAACGATATAATAGCGGGAGTTATTACCACGGCAATACGATGAGCCCAGGCGCACCCGTATGTCCGATTCGAGAATAATTCGCGAGCTGTATGCGAACGAACCCCCGACGATGGTATTCAACCAGTAATGCATTCCGCTTCCGCAATCCCAATCGAGCGAAATAGCGTGCGGTCTGAGGTGGTGCCTATAAACAAGCGCCATAGCTGGTCTCTGATACTACCGAGGCGTTCGCGTTATAATGTATTACGAGTCACCGACGTCGCGTAAGGAAGGGTAGCACCGAGAGGCAGCTTCTTCGTATAAAAGGGGTTGTGGCAGCTTGTGCCACACGCCGTTAGAGATAACATCTCATTGTCACAGTACAGCGCACGAATAAATCAGGGGGTACGTGAGGGCCCGCAATGTGTCCTCGTAGAAGACACTGCAGCGGGCACACGACCGACCACGACGAGGGTAGTAAACGAGAATATAACAATTGTTGGTATAGTCAAGCTAGGGATGATGTAAGAGATGTCGTAAGCCATGCAGAAAAGGGAGAGGAAGGATAGAAGAATGAAAGGAAAAAGAAGCGAGAATTTAGGATCGATTGTTCTGTTTAAATCATGATATACTGCAAAACTCTAAAGGAAAACGCGGATTATTAATACATACATATATGTACGTACATTTATATCTGTTGTGAATATATGAGTGAATCATTAATGTCTTGAATAAATCATATTGGGACATTGAAATTCATATCAACTCTGCTCTACAGCGGCTGATATCTTGTCACGTCTGTGAAGATAGCTTTATGGTTGCTAAAAGGGCGAATTGATTATGAATTGGTTATTATGTGAATTTTAGCAGCAGTGTTATCATATTAGCTATGACTCTATTTGTATCATTTTTTTACTTTAAAAAGTCAGACACTCGATAAACATGATTTTCGAGTTATGAATTTAGTTACTATGAATTAATTAAGTGAACATTAATAATTATCAAAAATAAACTGATGTATTTTTGTAAAGATCGTCAAAATTATCACATTATGAAAATAGTTTTTAGGGATTGTGAAATGAAAACGACAAAAATAATATTTGATTATATCAAGAATATATTTTTTGCTGATATTTGTTTAGTCATTTTCTATTAAATGAAAAAATAATTTTTTTTCTTGGAAAGTTTAATTTTTTGAATTTTATTGTTTTTGAAACAAGAAAGCGATTACTATACTTGATTTAATCTATTTTGTTTTTAAAAACCATTTGTTATAATTAAATATAATAAATTATGTATATAACATGTACTATATATATGGCACATGTAAGTTTTGAAACATTTACAAAAGATTGTAAACATTTAATACACATAAATGAGTCAAATGATTTAAATGACTGAATAATTAATTGGCATAATAGGATTTCGTAATAGGATTGTTCCAAGCTGTAGAAATAGATCGGAGAGATTCGTTATATAATAATGTAAAGCAGAATATTCTATTCTTGTAGTAGTCTCTTAAAAAGCAATGAAATTGACTATAATATCTTTATTTTGCATTTGCCTTTTATCATAAAAAAATGTTTTTTTTAAACACATAATAAATAGTAATAGTCGGACGAATGAATTGAACAGCAATACTCTTTTAAGTTATATTTTAGAGCTTTATATTTAGAAGAGTAGCGCATTACTTTTATATGAAGCATGCCGACAACCGTGTTTTCTGATTGATTGCTTTCCCTCCGCAACTTTTTATTGGCTAATTTCGATCTCTACTTTTTGATCCTAATTGATCCAATAAACGCTTAGAACTTTAGGAGGCTATGTAAGTACGATTTCGATAAAATTTCACAAATGCGTAATACTCACTAAAAGTATTAGGTGTTGGAATTAATTCGTAGCGTTTTTTAAGTGATGGGAAGTACTTTCATTAATGTATTTTTTAATGCTCATGTGAAATAAATAACATTCTTTCATTAAAAAACGCTACGAATTAATTCCAACACCTAATAGTTAAATACGAAATTGCGGAAGTGCTTAGTTTTCAAAGTATTCAAATTTTATTTATTTAGCTTAATTAACGTTTTTTTTAAGATTTTCGTACCTATGAAAATAATAAAAATTAAATAATTAGAATTAGAAATTATTTTGTTGATAGTTTTATATTAATATATTGAAAAATTGTACAAAAAATGTTGACAAAATATTATTATAATAAAGAAGAAACAAATATAAAAAAAATCTCATTTTTTTACATTTTACTATATTATCAGTATTTAAATAATAAAAAGGAGATAGAAAGGAGAAAATTTGATATTACTTTTAATTATCTGTGCTGTTTTATTATTAATTTGTATAGAAAAATTACTTAATATTTAATTAGTTATTAGTTATTTAATTTAATTAGTATAATACTTTAATATCATATAAATTATTGGGTCAAACATAGCAACATAGTTATTTGCGCTATTCTTATAAATATAGAGCTGTATTATATTTGCATTAGCAATTCGCGTGTATTATAATTAACGATAAAATGATAGTTTGAACGTAACATGATCTAGCAAGTCCAACCTCTCGAGCAAGTAGCGAAGTTAACGAAACCCGTGACCTGCATGCAAAGGTTAGATCGTGAAATTCTGGTGCAACGTTATCTCGACGATCCGCGCTCGTCAGAGAGTACCTAAATTAAAATCACTGCGGCCGACGATTCATATAACATTGTAGGTATATACGTGTCGCGCGATACCCGACTTCCTCTCCTCGCGTTGTCGACAGTGTCGCGAAAGGGTGGGCGTTATTCAGACTGCAATTTTCCACCAAAGAAAGTCCTACCGTTGCAAAGAAGCCAGTGATTATACAGATAACATCGTGTTGTCACACGATACAAATGGCCGACTAAATCACTGGACGTTAGCACCAACCGGTACTTGCCGGATACTGGACGTGTACCGTGTAGCAGTGAACTGTGTATCGTCGGACGTCTTGTAAATGAGGGAATAACAATCACGAATGGCGCGCGATCGTGTGGGACGAGAGCGGAAGAGGTGGATAACAGGCTCATGGAGGGGATCTCTCCAATTACGATATTCCGCGCGACGTGTGTCAATCGTGTATCAGCTCCTCGGTATAATAACGCATCCGCTATTGCTGAAAGTTCGGTGTGACCTTCTTGTCGATCTCTGTCACCCCTATTATTTTCACGCTCATACTCATACAACAATTCGATATGGACGTCCAAACGATGTCCCGTTTGTCATGCAGGGATATCTACATATGATATACCAAACATGTCTCTCAGAAGACATCCAATAAAAATCTTTCGTAAATATCTACAATATATAATTGTATACCATTCCCATTTAATATTCTTTAAAAGTAAACCAGTGAAAATATCATTATTATAAATAGTATAAAGGATTTTACTGGGAGTATTTCAGTTGATTTTCAGTAAATATTCATTTTGCTTCTTCATCTTGTATCTTACTGATAGGTGGAATTAAAATTTATTGTAAAATCAGTAATTTATTGGTCAATGCTAATTTTGTATCTACTTCGATATATATAACATCACGACACATGCATGCATACGAAAATCATGATCACATGTTATATATGGCCATTGTTTAACAAATCGTGTACCATCCTTAATTTGGATTTTGGAATTTACCATATAATCGATACTTATTAAATGTCTCTTGTGGAAATTAATCGCTCGGTTTTTGCAACAATCTACTTTAGTGCTCTAAGCTACATAATATTCAACAAATATCAATTAATAGTAGTACAACCTTAATTTTTTACTTAATAATGTAATTGTTAACTAAAACACGTGTTGTACATATTAAATTATTGAATAGAAAATTATTACCTAATATTGAGGTTATTGCTAGGTGTTTATTAAGATATCCATTGACATTCACTATTTTTCAGTAATACACTCATTCATTTTTAGAGACCAATTTTAGGGACTCGCTTTCAAAGCATTGCTTCATCATTTTATTAAATTATTTAAAACATGGATGAAAGATCTTATAATGCAGCTTTTATTTGATCCTGTATTTTTACTTTTTACGAGAAATAGAACTTCGCGTCTATCTGATGTGCTAGCGAAAGTAAAGATCGAAGCGTAAGTCTAATGTATAAGAGGAGAGAGAGACAGAAGCGTAAATAAAGCTTCTAGGAAGCAAAAATTGAGACAACCAAACGTAAAAGAGGCGTTTACTCTTTTTTTTACGTTTTGTTACTTCAATTTTCACATCTTTTAGACGCTTCTGTCATTCTTCCCTTACATTCGACTTACGCTCCGATTTTTTATTTTCGTCAGAGTAACAATCTGCGCAAATATATTATAGGACATCCAAACAACAAAGTACGTCTTAAAATGCGTTTCCTTGAAACGCATTTTAAACATTTGATTTTTTAAGACGTACTTTGGATCCAAGAACATTCAATTGTTGCCTAATCGAAATAACGTCATCTCGCGAATTCTCTTCCTCAAAGGGGAACATTCTTGAGAGGCGCAATTGTCAATATATCGAACATTGCGATTATGGGCGTATGGGAGTATCGGAATATGCAGCTCGCGTTCCCTCGTGATCAAAGTTTCTTAGTCGTAGGTGATCATTTTCAATTACTGCATGGAGTAATTACAAAGGAGCGCGTAATTGTAGCTTGAGGGGTGCACAGTTTCACCACGGAAATCGCGAAACGCGCCGCGCGACGACGTGCGCTCCTCCGTAAAATATCGTCCTGGCAAATGGATCCTTAAGCCGCACATGTAACGGGTAACTTTATCTGCATCGATCTGTGCTTATATCGCGTTGCAGCAATACGCGGATCGAACGCGCCACGCCGTTTGAAGAGCGTTACATCCGCAGTACAAACTACGAACGGTATTCGTGAAACCGAATCGTATGTTTAACTGTGAACTCTGCCATCGTTACATCTATTAATACGATGTAGTTTAATTTAGTGATTATAATGAATAATTATTCAGTAATGTGTGGCCGGATATTATTAAATGCGTACAATGCGTTAAATCAAGTCTCATTTATGCAACTTTTGTTGTTACGCGCGATAATGTAAATTGTTTCGAAGCTGCACGCAGGATAGTCCATTAGAAATAACTTCCACGAGAATGCGAGGAGAAAGAAATATTCATTTACGCGCTCATGCAACGTATTCGTTAGCGGATGGCGAACAGCTGTTAAATTAAGAAACATTGCAGGTGGCAAATAACCCTATAATTGGACGAAAAAGTTTTCCACGCGCTGTACACTGCAGCCTTGGAAAATGCAAGCCGGTGCAATGTGGCTACCCACGGAAAAACTCAAAATAAATGACACTCGCTATGTCATGAAATAATTCTAAGTCTAAGAATAGTTTGTACTCACAAAGTGAATATCAAACTTCTCGCGGCAGTAAAACTTTGCAATTTTCTCGACGAGTAAATGTTCGTCATATTTTTAAGCGAGTAATCTAATTAATATTTGTCAGAACAATTAAAATTATTATATATAGATATATTATTTTGGTAATGGATTGAATCTTGTTCTCTTAAATTACTTCTTTTTAATTTTGATTTAATCTCGATGTAATTTGAGAAAGAATAATTTTAAATTCCTTGAGTCTTTTCTCTATAAATTTTTTTATAGTATATATTTTAAATAGCACGTATTTGAGAAAATGTTCATATTTTTAGTCCGAAATAACGTTTGTCAAATCGATTAAAATTAATCAATAAGAACTTAACTTATTCTTTTAGTGACAGATTGAACGTTTTCATATTACCTGTTCTTCATTTTTATTCATTTTTAATTGTATTGTAATTGAAGATAAAATATTTTAAATCCTTTGAATGTTTTTTTTATGAATCTTCTTTTTTAAGCATATGTTCAAGAAAAATCGAATTGACAATATGATTTCATCCTCTCAAGGAATATATACATACATACATACATACATACATACATACATACATACATACATACATACATACATACATACACATATATATATATATATATAGAGAGAGAGAGAGAGAGAGACGCGTCATGTCTTAGCAACATTCAGCACTCGGTCTTTCACACGTGTTACGCGCGAGCAGACAGCCGTTTCGAAACACGCAAGACACATTAATGACGAGCACAATGTCGCGTCGCCGGCATAATTATATTTCTCTGCTGGATATTTCGTGCAGGATAAATTGTATCGTAAGTGCCTGTCCATTATGCGACTCCCGTGTATCTGTGGTGCCGTCCGTGGCACTTGGTGACGTCGCCATTCGCAGCGCGACCCCTCGGAAGCCGGGTCGAGGTGATCCCTCAACCCCTTCGGGTTCCGTCGATGCCCCGCGCGCGCATTCCCCCCATGTTTTACGTTCCGCCCTTGGCCACGACATCTCTCATTTCGTCTCCGTCCCCGTGGAGCTTTAATTATCAACAAAGCGTTTTCGGCCACGTGCTGCAATCGCCCGGAGTGCAGCTGGCGGAAGACTTTCGCGAGGCCTTTTTAACGTTATGGTTAATTGTGATTTATGCGCGGAATCTGTGCCGGTCAGGAGATGCTGAAATTAACATCGTTTGATGTATCCTTGTCTCTCTTGCTCCCTTGTTATTTACTCCCAGCTGGCGAGGGGAACCTTTGCCGTACGTTTAAATTGTTTGCAGAGGGACGCCATCAAGTTCGGTGGAGATGAGATCGAGCTTTACTTAGGGGGTTGTAACATAGATTACTTTGAAATTATAGTAGAATCACGAAGTTACGCGATGCAGTCTTAAATATCGTTCCACTAACTCAAACATGACAAATCTTAAGTAATTCAGTTTTCCAGAAGAGGAAAGGATTTTTCAACTTGACGGAAAATTATTGACCAATCAAATGATCATGTCAGCAAAAAGAATATATTCTTGATATGATCAAATATTATTTTTATCATTTTCGTTTCATAATCTTTTTTTAAGTTGGGATAATTTTTTTAAATTACTTTTTTTGAGTTGTGATGATGTTAAGTTGGTTCGCTTTTGTTGATTGATAAAGTTCTTACTCTATTATCTTTATTCAAAGCAACAATTTGAAAATTATATTTTTTTCAATTGTACTCTTGTAGTAAGGGAGCTTATGGTAGTTTTGCAACGGAATCAACTTAAATTCAATAAATTCTAGGCCTTATTATTCTGCGGTCTTATTACTCTGCGAAGCGCACGTTGAGCGCTTCGCAGATTTATTTGACACTTCAACGATTATATTCTAGCTGTTAAAATACAAAACGTGAAACGGTTCAGTTTCATGCTCAGCTACTTCTCCATAGCATTTTCCATCTGAATATAACATGTTCTACCAGCTGCTGTGATTACCTCTTATATATTTCCTTCATATATTACGTAAACGAAATTCCCAGCGCTGAAAGTTACGCAAGTTTACCGCTATCGAGGCACTCTCAATATGCTTCTAACGCCCGACTTCACATCTAACAGAGATTTAATTAAGTTTGGAAAACGATCTTGCTAACGTAATACACATTGCTTGAAATAACAGATTTATATATGTATATAAATTTGTTGTAAAAATATCACAAATACGCTCTTTGCATATGTATATATATATATATATATATATATATATATATATATGCAAAGAGCGTATTTGTGATATTTTTACAACAAATTTTCTAACAGCGACCGCGATTGTTCAATACTAGTCGCTCGGAGGTGAGCGTGTCGATGGGAACAAATTCGATAACAATAAGAAATAATAGTGACTGTGATTCAAAAACCCGTAATACCCTACGGAAAGACTTCCAGTGCATACGTCGTCAATGTAATAATGAAATATTCCACGTTCCCAACCGTCCACCGTGGAAACTTCTCTATAAACGTTAATTTCATCTACGAGTGCGAATCTGATAATAGCGCACGACTGCGATAACTGTTCGGAATTTATTATGTTCGAGAAACTCTCGCGCAGTATTTATATTTCTGACTTCATGAGAAATATCGACGCGAGGACTATTTAATCAAATTGATACTGTTTAAATTCATTTTTCAATACTTACCTCAAATTAACAATGGGACTAAAGGAAATTATTGAATTGGCTAACTAAAGAGAATCGCTTGAAAAATTATTGAATTGACGTTCAACGGTATTTCCTTTCGAGTTTTCTTGAGAAAACTGAAATTTATTTTCTCGAGATTCAAAGACACAGAGAGAAAGAGAGAGAAAGAGAAAGGATAATATGTACTACCGCCAGCCACGATCTGCACACAACGTTCTAAGCCGCTATATTTGCAAGCGCCACGATCGCTATTTGCCGACATGAATTTTGGTTTCTGGCGCGAGCGCGTAAGAACAGGAAATGTACGGCACGGTCCGTAATGCTCTTTTAAATCGCGGTCCCTTCTAACCAGATTCCGCGTGATATACCGTTTTAATTTTCATACGCTGACGGTAACCGCCAGGAGAAACGTCTATTGCCGCAAGATTGATTTACGACGGTACTGTCGGTGCAGTCGGGGGTTGCTGCACGCCGCGTGTGCATAGGTGCGTAGTTACAATGGCGGCGCGAGATTGCGGTTCGCGATCGTAACTTCGACCCTGCGGTACGTGCGAACATTTTCTTCGCGGAAATATTTCTGCAATTGTTAAAGATGTATTCGCATAGAAACTCGCGTAGAAACTTTTTGGTTTGCGGTGTATTGCTGTGATAATGTTGCACGCGATGGTTATTCTAAATTAACCCGGACAGTCTCTCAGTACTTTTTTTTAATTACATTAATTAGCACAGTTCATTTCGTACCTTTGCGAATGTTGCTTTCGTTATATTCTTCTTTTTTCTGAAGATTTTAAAAGCTGCCACGATGACTTTATGTAGTGCTTTCAAAGCTTGAGCAACTGTGTGCTACTGTTAAATTACATCACTCTTGTTAGAAAATATGCTAATTTACAATATTTCTGTTTCTTAACATTATGAATGGTAATTCTTATATATTTTTAGTCATTGAAGAAAAATATAAGGTTAAAAAAGTTCCGTCAGCTGGTGTCACAAATTTTGAGAGATTATTTTTGAAAAAATTTAAAAACAATTTATAACTTTTTTTTACTTTACGGAGTAAAGTACATAAGATTCATCATTCGGGTGAGAAACAGAAAATCGGTAATTTTGTAAATCAGTTTAATTATTTGACAATTAATATTTAATTTAATTTAATTATATTATTAATTTTTGATATTAAATATTCATTTTAGTTAAATACTGACAATAAATTTTATTGTTATATTATAATTTAAAATTATATATAAATAATAAAAGGGGCTTCATAACATTACATTTATTTTCATATATTGTAAGAAGAATATTTAAATTTTGTGTAATTATATATTACATATGTATTATAAATTTGCATTACCTATTAGATAATAATTATAATTATTATCTAAAAAATTTAAAACGGAATTTCTAAAAGAAGAATTGAAGAATGATGATTTTTGAAAAATATAAGCGTATATTTTTTTAGTAAAAAATCCTACAACATTTGTCACTTGTTGAGAAATAAAATGTTGATCGAAATTATTATTAATGGTTGCTATCAAGCAAGTTTTCTTTTATTAAAAAAATGAAGAGAATTCACTATTAAATAAACTCGAGAATTTTTGATTTAACGAATTGGGTGGCATAAGTTTGATAGGGTTGACGCGATACGTGCCCCTCTTTTTTTACGGAAAAGCGGTTTTATGAGAAGAAATCGATTGACCGCGTAAAAGATCATGGGACCCTCGAGAAGAAGTAGTGTCAGCGAATCGTGTACCTTCCAGCTGGTTCGATGTTCCACAAGACAATGAGATCTCGATTGAAACGCATTTCTCGTGACGCAAAAAAGTCATGTGGACACAAAGCATTATATATTCTTAGGGATATTTAATAAGCGTTATAAATGTGATTTCAAATGTAATTGAACGTTACATTTTTTTTTAGCATATACACTTTGCATAAATAATTACATTTGTCGATATCTATTTTCATGATTACATTGTCTAATAATAAAATATTTTAACTGACGTTCGTGTTGTATTATTTATAAGATATTGATTTAATTTTACATTTGAGCGAATACACGGATTATATTGCTACAAGCTACTAAATTTGTAAGACAAAATAAACCGAACCGTGCGAATCATTCATAATTCGATTACTCAAATGATTTCTAAATTATAATAATATATATGAAATGTGACGCAATATTTAAGACATGATCAATTATAAAACAATCAGGACGAGTTTATCGAATAATATACATTGACATTTATTTCACGTGTGACACTAATAAGATTATTCTGAAGCCAGTTTTGAGTTTAGTGGCAGTTGTTAAGAGAAAATGTCCAGGGGCAAAATGCTAGAACGGTGAGGAGAAAATGAATGAGAGAAGATCCTAACCGGTTTATCATCTAGAATAACGAGGGTTTGGAAAGCGAGGATTTAATGAAAGGTCTGTAATCAGGATATAAAAGAGTATTTATCCGAGGAATCTTGAATGGATATACGATATTAAATTGTCATAAAGATGACAAGCTGGCCGCACAGATCCGCTCTTGTTCCATCAATTATCGTTTTGTGTCAAAGCGTCATGCAAGAATTAATTAATGTAACAAAAAATATTAAATTACGAAATAAATGACGCAAAACGTCGTATTTCACCGTATTAAATTATACATAAGCTTTATAGGTCGTTATTTAACAGATTGGAATAACGGACAAAATTTTTCGTTATTTTAGAAAATAATGGTATATTCGGGAAAGAGAGAGATAAAATATTTTTACACAAAATGCGATAGTAGCATAGTCTTTCTCAAAGTATGGTGCCCTAGGCCATTGCCAGTCCAGTTTTATGTTTGATGGGTTATCGATAGCTATACGTCTATGAAGATAGATTCATCAATTATTTTATGCAACGTGGCATATATAGACGTGCACCATGTTCTTTCTCATATTCATTTGATAAGCTTCAAACATGAAAAAAATCAGACAATCTCTTTTATGAAATTTTGAAACTTTTTTGATGAGAGAAACATATTTCTATAATACCATTTTATTGTAAATGCAGGGTAATACTGTATAAAATTAATTTTTACTGTATAAAATTAATTTTTTTAGCTTACTTAGCCAGTAATAAATACTGTAAAAAATATATCCTTAGAAAAAACCTTTTTAAAAAAGAAAAAAATATACAAGTCAAGTGTATAAAAAAGGTATCAAATATTACATTCTTCTTCATAAAAAATGGATATGAAAAGCACACATACACACAAATTCGTAGAATACTAAAATATCTCATGAAGTAAATGCTTTGATAGATTGACAGCATTGATCGCCATACTGAAGTAAAAATAAGTACAGAAATCTGTAATTTAATTTTTTCCTACTTTAAACACAAAATACACCAGAACTAAAAATACATTAGCATTTTTTCGTGGAAAAAGAATTTTAATTCTACGAAATTAATACGATATAATCAGAAATGGTATTTTTATCGATAAAAAGACAATTCTAGTCTTTAAGGGGATCTTAAACTGAAGATCGAATTCCGATAGCATCGCCGTTTTACCGATAAATACTTATACACATATGATTTACGAACATTGACACATCCTTGTAAACTACTACAACTGTACATTGCATGTACAAATACGCGTATAAATTTTTACATTGCATTTTTATGTCAAATTGAGTATCTAAGTCTAATTCTAATAGCTCGATGTTGTTTGTGCGGGTATTAAAAATAATGGAGCCAAACACGTATTACGGAAATAATAATTTATAATTATATTTGGACAACTAGTTGTGAAATTAGTTTTCATACTATTTAGGGAACAATATATCCAAAATATGAACGTAAGATGTCCTGAAGATATCATCAAGATGTTTTTCAGACATCATATTATAAAGATGTTCTCAAGACATCTGTAAAACGTCTTGTGTCCCTTTTTTAAACACTCATATTGTGTAGAAAATTATTGATATATCGATTTTCAGGTAATTCCAACTTCTGCTTCGTATTCTTCCTCTTATCAATGCATTTTGGACTGTTTTATGTAATTGTAATTGTGCAATTACGAAACACTATTAACAATATAAAATATCGAAGTGCTGGATTTATTATTATAATTAACATTCAATATTTTTGTAGATTATATATTATATCTACAGATTGATAATATCATAAATTTCATTCGATATTACATAAATAAAATCGATAATGTAATTAGTTATATATATATATATATATATATATATATATATATATATAAACTTGAATAATTTTTAAATATTTTTTTTTTAATCTAAAAGATGTTTTTATTTTTAAAAAAGTTTGTCTTACAGTCGTTTGTTTTAAGACGTCTTTTGGATGTTTTCTGAGATACGTGCATTAATTCCCGAACTATGTGTCTAAAAAGAGAACATAAGATGTCATTTACAAAAATCTTGAGTACGCTTTATTTCGGACATATTTTTCTGTGAATTTTTAGTTGAAAAAGAATTGTATATAATTCGTGAATTTGATAAATTATTAGATACATGATTTTTATAAAATTGACTGTGTGTAAATTTACTTTTATAAATTGTTTAATTCATATTATTGAAAGAAATAATTTTATTTGAAGTTGTATCCTTACTACGTAAAAGTGCATTTTTAATATAAATAATCTTAAAATTATCCACTATAATTGTTGTAACTTTACTTTTTGAATTTTTTTACTTTGTATATTTTTTTCACTAAAAACAGATAGAACAAAGATAGAACAAAGAATTTTTTAGCACGAAAAATCAGTACTCTCTAATATGAATATTTTTTTAAAATCATATATCTTACTCCATACCAATTTATTCCATATATATATTTAATATAGTTTCACTATCACATTATAATCATTTTCAATCCTCAATTTCTATTATCGGGTTGAATCTCTGAAACCAATCCCATAAAAAGTTGCGAAGGTAGACGGAATCGAAACTAAAGCGGGCAAACGGTCGCGGTAGTCAGGAATCCGACGCGAATTCAATCAAAGATCAGTAACCACGGAATAAAAGTTATTTGTGCGAGGAAAGTGAAAAGGTCGGTGTGTGAATGACAGGTTCGGCACGACCGACGCAACACGCAACCATCGTCGGGACGATCCCACGCTTCATGGCACAAATGATCTTTGTTTTACCTCATGATCTCTTTTCAATCTACAATCTCTGGCCATATTATTGGATGCATCTTATATTTTTTGATATATGCATCTTAAGTAATTGAAAATAACAATTATTTTTATTTTAATTAACATATATAAAATAGGATTCTCTTTTTGTTTGGCATTAAGAATTAAATAAAATTAATAGAAGCACAGTTGTAATATTCATTAAATACTTATTTATTTTTATAAAATAAAAAAATTATGTATGTTTTTTAAAAATATTTTATTAAGCTATTTCACGGCTATTTGGATTTTGATTCTCTTCGACATCTGTCAATACCTTATTATATCTATACCTCTTCATCAAACCTTATGTATTTTCTACAATTCACATACGTTTCATCAGTTTTATAAACAATTATTTTTTTTTAGATATTTTAACCGATTACAACAATAACATTAGTCTTAATCTAATTCTTTTCCAGTTAATAAGAACGTGGAGTATATTTTTTCATAAATAATAATCACAATTAGTTACAAGTAATTGTACTTTTATGGTGACAATCCTTTCTCATAAAAACCTAGCTTTATCTTGAACCCTGATTAGGTCAGTTTAGACCGATCATTGATAACAATATATTAAGATCAGTTTATTCTTGTTTTATTTCATCGGCACCAACTTTTATTTTTTCGGCAAATTTTATACACTATTTGTAACAATTAAACATCGCTTTCCTATCCGCTGCGTAGGAGGGGAATAGTACGTGCTTTGTACGATATTGGCTACGTTTATACTGTATCCTTAATTCGCGACCTATACAATAAGTGTCTTTATTTATTCTGTAGGTTAAACAAAGGTTAAACACTTACCGTATAAATCGCGAACTAAGCGTACGGTGTAAACGTAATCAATGTTTAGCCATGTTCAAATCTGCGCGCGGAAAGCGCGCTTCTTGCTTTTATTTCACTGTGTGTGTAACAATGACTATGATCTGTGAAACACTGTCTATGGTCTCAGAAACTGTGTATTCCACAGTACATGATTTCTGATAAGTTGAAATTCTTATTCTCTATTCCCTGTTTCCTATTCCCTTGATTGTTCGCAGTCCCTTAACGATCGTTTCATATCTGTAATAAATCGCGTATATAATATCTCTGATCGAAGTATCTTCGTGACCGACATGTTTCCGTCCTTAGTCTTGGGACTAGACTTTCTTTTAACGATTGAATTGTATAATCCGCTTAGAAATATTACAAGAAATTTCCTATCAGAGCCTTGTCTACGTATCGTATCTCTGTGACTATAATTGATAATCTTTATTGGCTATCTAGTAGAATAAAGACAAATTTTCAGGTCTGTGCTTTCTAGTGAAAAATCGTCGAGAGATTGAATTCCGATGACGTGATTAAATTGGATTATCTTCGGGGAACGTTTCCTCCAATCATATTGATGATACGATCGACTGAATGGGTATCTTAAAGAGAATATTTGCGATAAGCGCATATCATTCCTCTTTTAATAAATCTGTTATATAAATATAATTTTTGAAATATGTATATTATAAAAGAGAGGACAGAGATTGTTAACGATATTGATCACATTCAATGAGAATTCCCCAAACCAGAGAATCATTCTTGTAGCTTTATCCTCTCGTCAACACATCCTTTCCCTTCATTGGTAACCACGCTGAACACCAACAATCTCCTACGATCGTAATTCGATATTATCCGACGTAAATCAACGCCATACAAACGAACACACACTTTCTTTGGGTTACAACACGCGCGCACGGCTACTCGTCGAAGCCGATCGATAACACATTGAAATTTATGGGCCTGCGAAACGTCGCGAGAGCCGAGGCTGCTGTCGGATCCTCTCGACCGCTGGTCAATCTCGTGAATCATAGCGGATTTAGTCGAAGGATTTAACGGCGCGCGCAAGGACACTTAAACATACCGAATTTTATCAACGGGCCAAGATCTCACGCGCTAAAGAATTAAATGATTGATGATTTCAGAGAACTATAGCCTTAAGAGCTATCGTCAATTTATATCTGTTCCTGTTAAGATTCATTGAATAATTAATTTCAATTTTCCTTTACGTCCGGTGAGCTGTTATCACTTGAAAATAAAATTATGTATCAGCAACGCTGTTAGTTAATTTTGAAGGCTGCTAGATTAATGATACTTGTTGCTTCAAAACCTTTTCGCGCCGCCTGATCAATCTTACACCTTCTAGTAGGTAGCTGCAGGCACGCATCTCGTTCCTTTGTGAGAGGTAGGTACGCGACATTCTATGTGTTAAAGCGGTGGAAGAAAAATGGTTCAACTGGATTTAAGTCAGTAATATCGACCTGATCTGACTAAATAATTATTATCCGCTCGTTCGTTCTATTTATTCAACGTTCATGAAGTCGATATAATTTATCGCGAGTGTGTCGCAAACTGTACTGTTGGATTTTCTCTAACCGCCGCAGGTTAATCTCGTGAATCATAGCTGGTTTGCCCGCAAAGATTGATCGTATGAAATAAATTCTAACCACGACATTATATCTGAATGCTATTTCGTAGGATGAGGCGCGAGAATATTGATAACCCGATGATTTATTATCGATGCCACGAACGAAATATCGAAAATCTTTTCGCGTGGTTTGCTCTCGGTAAGACAACGGAGCTATTTGTCATATAAAGGGAATATCTACGTTAATAGAGATTTATTAGCTTGGATTTTGTCTGTGTGCGTAAAATTTACAATCTTTCGTACTCTTTCATAATTAAAACTGTTTTCCAATATCAACATAAAATTAGCGTCAGATTTTCAACTCAAGCATATAATGAATCAATTAGACAGCACGATTCTGGTAATAATTACTCTCCAACGTGTTTAATTAAATTATTCTGTCCGGCAAATATTTAATTAAAAGCAATTTAATTTTTTTAATACTACTGTTTAATTTGAAATTAGATACCTGAAATTATCTTAATTTATATGTTATTTAGTACATTTGTATTTCCTCAAAGGAGGAAATTATTTTATTTTAACAAATTATACAAAATATTTGCACTTGAATTTAAACGATTTTGCGATTACTAACGATTTCATAATAATAAAATAAATTTTATATTATTTAACACTATTGGTACATTGAAGAAAGAAGAGATACATTAATTAGAAATGTAAAGGGCAACGATTCCTCAATTAAAAACTTGGAAGACTAGAATCTTACTATTCGACTATGAAGCGTCAGCACGAGTTTTAATGAAAGTGAAGAAACCGAAGTTAAGTCATCTCACCAAAGTAAGAAACGTAATGAAGTCTTCTTAAATGTGACCGTCTCGATTAAAAGGCTCCCCTTTTTCCCCGTCAGCTTCTTTTTCTGCGGCTGTCGCATCATATCGCCTATATGCAGACGAGTAACTCTCAGGAACAAAGGGAACACGACTTGAGATTAAACTTAATTGCGATCCACTTTCTCGGTTTCGTCCATCGTAGATCTAGAGGAAATTTCCTTAATCGGTTACTTAATTAGAAAACGGTAAGTGGTTATTAACCAGAAAAAGAAAACGTGCAAGATTATCTCTTATACGATGTAATTTAAATAAGACGACGTGGCGTGCGCGTCCAGAGAGTTTGTTAAACTTCAAAATTGGACGAAGCACGTTCCACTCGATCCCGCTAGCAAATAGCTCCAAAGCAGCCTGCAGCACGAACGATCGATCATGGGGCTGAAGTTCATCCGCAACTTACTACCGTAATTATTGCAAGTGATGCCGACAGCACGAGATTAAAAGTTCTTATAAACATGAGTTAGTACAAGTTACGTAATCAATCTAAATCATATAATTTGCTTATTAGCGCGTGTTCTTAATATTTTAAAAGAATATTTTAATAGAGCATAGAGCTCTTAAGCATAGATAGAACGATACGAAGAATTAATAGAATTAACTAATTAGGAAAATGGGGATGTATATCTAAGAAAATGAAACTTAAAGTTACACTTTGCACCTCCCTAATTCGCGGTATCTGGGTATCGCACATAGACGCTTCCTGTGGGTACAGCCAAGGTTAAAGGTCGTATTATGCAAAATACGGATAAACCGTACTTACCTAACACGCCTACTAAGTTTCGCGACTGGATATAGACGTAACGACGAGGCACCGCAAATTGCGCCCTGCGGGATGATGAAGCGAACTATCGGTTTCCTCACATGTGGTATAGACTGTCTCGAGTGAATTACCGTTTCATTATCTATACAAATTCTTTAACCGATTTAAGAAACGTTTTCTCTGTTTTTCTTAAGGATATCAAAGGATATATATCAATTGAAGGACTTGCAGTGGGACTAATCTACAATAATTATAATCAACAATAGTCATATTTAAGTTAAGTGATATTAATAAAAATAAATAGAGATCTTCTAATAAGAGCCTGAATATAAGATAGTTTTTATTGGTCCGTAATGTTTTAGCAACCTCTGTGTGAGAGAAAAAGAGAGAGAGAGCAACAAAGAAAAAGAGAAAGAAATAGTGAATTCTACGTCTTTCTCTCTTGTGTGATTTTAATAAAATTTAAGACTTTGCATACAAAAATGACTTGTGTCCAGAAATGAGTGATTGATGGACTTTTCTATTTTTGTCTCGAAGGTTGGACTAATCCATTACTATTGTCATATTTGTGCGGTGATTTTTTTCTATCGCTTACAACAATGTAATCATCTGATGTAGAGAAATGTTTATTCTTCTCATAACATTTGCCTGTAACCTATAATCAACATGTAATCAATTTTTTGGACATGTGCCAAAATATGAGAGTTTTTGTAGCAATGTGCAAATAAATATATTCTTTCCATCACTTTAACTTTAAACTTCATTTTCTTTGTTTTTACAAAATGTGAGTCAGCCCACTGTTGCAGCAAGTCCTTCAATTGCTTCCGACCGCAGATTAGAGCAATCGCACTGCAAATCCAAGTGTGTAATAAATATGTGATTCATATGTGTGAGATTTAGTTTTTCGTGCAGCAAAAAAACACACTATACTCCATACATAGAAATAGATTTATACATTTAAACGTGTAGTACAGTATAAATTTTATGGAAAACTAAATCACACACATATGAAAGCATATTTAATTTAATTACACGTTTACATTTGTCGTGCGAGTCCATATAATCGCTAAATCTTCTCTCGAGCTCGAGTATTTATGACGAAGATCCTGATTGCTTATCCTGATTGCGCAATCTTTCCACAAAATAATTCGTGAGATAATAATGTTTCGGTGACATTTAATGAAAGGAACTATGGCATATGACGCACAACACTCAATGGCATTATGCCGTATACTGTCGCGTATACTGTTCGTTTGCGTATACGCAACGTGACTGCGTACGCTCGTAAACCGTGCTCTCTCTCAGTGTTACCGGAGTCTCATTAAACGGAATGCATATTTATGGAGACACTGGCAGGAATACGCGTTCGCGGCTTCGGGGACAGCGGATTGTCAGTAGAGGGAGAGAGAAAGAGGACTATAGAGCGAGAAAGAAAGAAGCCAAGTTGAAAGGGGATAGAGAATAAAAGCAGCACACACATTTCTGTGCTGCGTCGTGCGTCTGACCGCGCCGTCAAGCATCACAAATCTCAATGGCGCAATCCGTACCCCGATTACTGGCGCGAGCCTTTTGATTTTCGTCTCTACTAACGATCTAGCAACTAACGAGTTTTTAGCGTCGTGATGTCGGGTGCGCGCCTCTGGAGGGGATGCACGGTCTGATTACGATCGTATTTCCCTAAGAAAAGTTTTCGTATAAGCCATCGGAACTCACCCCCTGAGACCGAGCCACGCCGACTAAACTCTCAGACTGGTTTGAGACCGATATTCCTTTCCAAATGGTCGAGAAACGGACCTTTGTGGTCTCAACGATTTGATCTTCAGTTACCGTATTTTTATTTGAGACTCAATTAAAGGTGTACGTACGGAGATTTATATACTCTACGAGGTGCAACTTCGATGTGGTTTAATTTCAGTGCCAAGAATTTTCTATGGAAAAAGTTTAAAATTATCCCGATAATCCTTAGGTAAAAGTATTTATGGCGAGGAATGTATAATGCATTTGGAAATATCATTTCGAAGAATCTGTAATAGAGTTATATGTGCATATACTTCTTCTCTTACTTTAAAAATAACAAAATTTACAAAATTAAGTTTTCCAGAAGAAAGAAAAGAACTGTTTTTTTTAGCTTGACAGAAAGTTATTGATTGATCTAATAGTATCGATAAAAAGAATATATTTTTAAGGAGATGCTATCGTGACGCGTAAAAAAATATTAACTTGAGCGTATTTCTTGTGAATACATATGCTTAGCAGAGATTCAAAATGATAAACAGAGCAATAATTGTGTTTTCAGTTGGTGCTCGATCTTGCAAGAGATGAAGTTGCAATAGTTAAACAAGGATAGATGTGTTTGAGTGAGATAGAACGACAATGTAAGAAATTGAATTTTGAGTTAAAAAGTTTGTATTATCATTGATCAAGTTCGTTGCTCCAGCATTCCCTTTAAAGGCTAATACAGACTTTTAAATTCCAAGTTCAGTTTCTTATGTTCTGTCTCACTCAACGCTTACGTGTACCCTTATCTAACATATTGCAACGCTATCTCTTGCAAAATCGAGCACCTATTGAAGACACAATTACTGTTCTGTTTACCAAGAGATTGCCAGTTCATACTTATAAGGTTGATATTTGTAATTATTGTAAGATTCTTTAATATAATTGGTTCTTGTTCTTAGTTTTTCTGCTGGATCTAAATGTATAATCAATATTAAAAAATCTTACAACAGTTGCAAAGCTCATGCTTTTC
>NW_011626968.1:874554-886665 GCF_000204515.1 Acromyrmex echinatior
ATTCTTTCGCTTTTATGAAAAAGCAGTAAATTGATGGACTACTGCACCAATTTTCACCGTCAGCATTACCGCGTTCTGTGTGCAAAACTCATTAGGTAATAGAAAATAAAAAATGTTTCAACTTATTCACGGTAGCCATACGTAACTTATTACATAGTTTATTATTACATAGATGTAAAATACTTTAGGTTCGCTACGCTTGCTGTATAAATTGTTGTTTTAACGAATGATACAATCGTACGGCATATATGATAACGATAGCCAGTTTATATCCTTGGAAATCGTATACAATGCGTTGTAATATACGCTTATCTGCGTGCAGCTAGCAGCGATCAGATAAAATGGCAGTGTGAGTAAAAACACTATGTGAGTCTCATACTGCACAAAATTGCCGTTAGGTCGATACTCCGTAACAATCTATGTTAAACCTTGTTTTATATCGCTTGTTACATTTCTTTCCCAGGACATTAACATGTCATGAAACACGTGTTTTTCTTTACTTAATGTTTGATTAGTTAATTAAAAAAATTACAGTTAAAAGAATAGAAAAATAGGGTAGGACGCAAGATTTTTTTGTCGTAAAATTATGTTTTGAAAATATCTTTCCAATTCATTTCATAATATGTACATAGAAAAAATAAATAGATAATTTAGATAAATAAGGAATAAGTACAACTAAACTAAAATTTAATGTACACTATCGACGGCTCAATTCGAAATGAACGTAGATTTGACGGAATATTTAATAATCTTGTTTTCGGTATGTTTGCATGCGATGTACTCGTTGAACTTTGTCATTACACGACTTTGTTCGCGAACTTTGTTCTAAATGCACTACGATGAGCTTGAAACTCAGTGCTACGAATGCACTAGGTTAAGTTCCAGGAAGATGATGTAGGTCGCTGCGGCTATAGCTGACTCGTTTTCTGTATTTCTTACCAAGAAATCACGGAATACAGCTCGAAGAATATGCTTGTTCTGTAATTCAGCGTAAGAGACCGTCAATATTATCGAGGTACGATCAATACTGGCAAGAATGTGTTAAATATTTGAAAGTTAATTATATTATCGCTAAATAAAGATTTACTTTTATTCTTTTATAATTTATCATAATAAAATCACTCATCATTTTTTTTTAGAAACGTTTCCTACATATTTTGCAAGATTACTTTTAATACATTAGCCTTTGGCAAAAAAGGATAATTAAATTAAAAAATAATATAATAATATAATAGTAAATTTATTTTTATTTTTTAAATAGTGCATAATTTACCATGATAATTACATTTTTTTTTTAAAGAAAGGTTTTGTATATATTTCAACAAAATTGTTTTGACACATTCTCTGTGAAGAAAATAATTAAATATTTAAAAATTAATAATATTATCACTAAATGCAGATGTACTCTTTTACTCTTTTAGTGGTATGCAATTTATCATAGCAGTAGCATTTTTTTTTAAAGAAATGTTACGTATATATTTCGCAAAATATTTTCAACATGTAATCCTCTTCGTTTTTATCGAGGATACCAATCTCGTTAAGCGATTAATCCGTCAAGTGACCCTTTGATATATAACGTTTAATTCACGCTACTTCGCCGTAGTACTTTCTGCGATTCGTACAGCTGCTGTTGCTCAACCGTCGTGAAGTAAGCTGGGCTCACAGTTAAACCTGATAACTCTCGCAAAATTAATCTCGGTAATAATTGCGTCCGTACTAGCGCGTAGCCTGCAGTCGCGCGCCCATTTAGCTAATCGCATTTACTAATTGTAACCGCGACCGCGCGCCGCAAGATTTCTGCTCTGTCTCGATCAGGCAGTTGTTAAACGCAGAACCGGATTACACAGTAATACGCACCGTTCGCTTGTTGCGCGGATTTACCGAAGATCGGCTTACAGTTGGGATAAAATATTTAAGATGGATTCATGAAACCAACGTTCATCCTCATCGTACTAATCACGACTCATCTTTCACAACGGCTGGTGCGAACGCATTAAAATACGCAAAATTTATTAAACGACGACGTACGAGACTGGCGCGATTTATAGTGGGCGGAAGCTTTACATCCGCGAAATAAATAAAATACAAATCCCGGTTGTATCCCACGTACGTCGCGTCTGACACGTCGAAATCTACAGCGCGGGACAGGGTACGGATTATCATTTTAATAAATTTCCGTAAAATATAATGCAAGGCTCGTTGCATTATACATATTAAAATATTTCTTATCCGCGCATATTGTTAAATTCATAATGTCAAATTATACTTCATTTTAGTTATTTTTAATCATTTCTGTAGATTGCCACTCTTACTCAATATGTCGTTAATTTAACTAAAACAATGAAGTCAAACAATTTGACTCAAATTTAATTTATTATTTATTAAATGTATGTGTTAATAGGAACACGGTTTACTTTGAAATTAACGAGGAACACTTGTAATATGTTGTAATCTAGAAGCAAAATAAAAGCGACATATGTTTTTATACATATACCCATACATACTTGTAAAACACTCTTGGTTAGTTTCGAATCGAATATCGTTGAAACTTGAAAGTGAAAGTATAAGAAATGGAAAAAAGTTTTCAAATAAAAGTTGATAAAGAAATAAAAGTTTTCAAAAATAATTAATAATGGTAAAACAATTTTTTTGATAAAAAATTTTTATTAAAGGAAATAAAAAAAGAGATTGTTAAATTATTAACATAAAGTACTCTTAAAGTACTCTAAAATCTTTCAGTTTCCATTTAAAAAACTTTTCTTCATCTCTTATGGTTTTGCCGATGTTTGTTTCGAAAGAAAATAAAACTCATTTTCTCCAAAGAGACGTTTTATCCTTTAAAAATTTATATGAGTGCATAAAAAAAGTATCCCTTATTTTAATCTAGACTACAACATATTAAAAATTCATCGAAATTAAATGGGGACACTTTCCCACGTATTTTTTTATAAGCAATTATACCACAGAAATAGGCTGATATAATTGTCTCTTAACTAATTCTATTTTGTATTAAAATAATACATTTTGACGTATTTTAAAGTTAAAAATAATAAAATTTTATTTAACTATTTAAGTATTGGTTTCAATGATTAGTTAATACCGCAACTATGTCAAAGATCATGATAAATTATACATCGCATAATGCAGTACTATTTTTTCCCTTTCAACGTATCTACTAATTGTGAATGCTCTGCAGAACACTATAATTTTCCTGTGCCCCCGCATAACTCGACCGACCTCGTTCGGTGTCGTCTTTCGCAATTAATTCGAACGAGCGTTTTCGGGGAACGAATTCGCGAATTAACGGCATAAGTTTTCCTTGAGACCTGAAATACGTTTTCGAGGCGATTACCCTCCGCGCGCGACGCATTCGCTAATTGTACCCGCGACCGCAACGACATTCTTTCTTTTCTCTTGCGTCACGCGGCTCCTGATGCCAGTTATTAGATGTAGAATTTGCTTATTCGCTTCCTGCTAAAATTACAGAAACTTATTATCACCCTTTGTCGCGGGTTTCTCTTTTTCCATTTTTTTTTTCGCATTCTTCCTCGCCCCCCCCCTCCCCCATCGAATTCGCACGAACGCACGCGCGCATACATCGATGCAAATGGTCCGAACTCTGTGTATAGGTGCCGTTAATTCGCTTATGTCCTGTTTCAGTTCCAAGCAAAAAGGTAATTATTTTCATTCGGACCGGAAAGTGCCTAACGAAGCGAGTCCGCGTGTTACTGTTCCGACGGTTCGCGTTCCGATTGCTGCTTTGTGTCGCTAACTAGGAACGTTTGTCGGGGTCTCCGGTACTTGGTTTTCGGACCGTCCCGCGGCGTTGTGTAATCATAAACGATTGTTAATACAACACAGCAAACACGAGGAGCATTAAAACAACGCGGCATTAATTTTGCGATGAAAATCAAACGTGCGCCGTTTATTTCGCGTAAATCGCCGTTCGATACTTTTTGCTATGTATCACCTACCATGACAGGTTCACTTTTGGAAAGAAGTCGCTATGACGCATGAATTAGCATAATATATTATAATATTTACTACATTTATTGAGAAGAAAAGTGGTTGCAATTGTTATACTTTAATTGTAATTTATAGTCATTGCCAATTATACATTTTTTAGAATTATAAATATGATTATTATAAGGGGATTTTAAAATTATACATGAAAGTATTTATACTCGTGTGTGTGTTTACTGGTATATAGTACAATAATAGAATAAAAAAAAGAAAAAATATATGAGTATATTAATTATATATTTAATTAATTATATATTAGAAATATGTAATTATTATTACTGACGTTATAGCAATAATAGACTATCAACTATAAAAACGGAGCACCTTATTTTATCAATTGAATTTTATTAATGAATATTAAATAAATTGTAATAAAAATGTTAGATACTTTTTGTCCTCAGTGTCACTGATCTTTTCAAATATTCTAAAATCGATTTCGAAATTAGATGTGACGTGGAAAGAACGAGAATTATTCAGGCAATAATTTCAACCTTGTACATTTTTATGCTAAAACGACTAAAATGGCTTGTTTAGTATGTCATACAGTTTACCGATAACCAAACAATTGTTACCAGTTTCGACTACAAACTTCTCTGACAAATACTTACATTTTTCATTACTATACTTGGCGGGACCAGAGCCACGGAAGATTAAAACAATCGTCTTCCGCCGTCGAGATTGCAGATAAATAACGAAGTGAGACCTCGGGCTCCAATTATAGGACGCTAAATCAGATATGTCGAACTTACAGTCGCATTATTTGCGAGACACATCGCGACATAGCCAGGACGATTGCTATTTCTGATAAGCCTTTAGTTCCACAGCCACCCTTACTCTACGACAGTCGCCCTGACTGCAATGTCGCTTTGAGGACTGTTGGACTATTATTTCTGAACGAATTAGCCGGGGAATGAAGGGGTTGGAGAGGATGGAGCAGTGCTTGACGCGCAGCGCAGGATGAACGAGACGCTCGTTATTTTCTCTTTCAAAGTCCGGTTAAGCCTGCGGGGAATTGGACGGTTGGGATGAGGATTGGACCAAGGGTAGAGGAGGAGGAGTAATAGGAGGAGGAGAAGACAGATTGGAACTTCTCTAGGACGCGATAGATAGTAAACTACATTGGTGGTGGCTCTCGGATAACTTTAGACAGACTGCAACCAACGCGTGGCGAAACTATCATTCTCAAAATTAGATATATGTATGTATGTATGTGTACTGGTCCGATTTCATTCGTACAATACATTGACCGTATTTTCCCGATTAAATTTGTTATACTTAAATTTGTTAACCGCATTGGCTTTTTATATTATTTTTATTTTTACAAAGTAAAAAATACTATTAGGTGTTGGAATTAATTCGTAGCGTTTTTTAATTAATGAGTTATCATTAAATAATTATAAAATTATCATTAAATATATTTATAAAAGTACTAACTTAATTCATCAAGTTATAAAACGAACGATAGATTTATTTAATCCAATTCGGAAAAAAAGCTAAATGAGAATATTTAAATGACAATATTGATTAGGAAATCTTATTTTTCTCTCTTTCATCATGTTTATCATATCGCTTTTTAGCACTCATATAAAAACCTATTTATTGCGCCATGAAAATTCATATAAATCCCTCGAGCAACGAGATAATGCGTCTCGGTGAAATTGCACTTCAAAAGGGATTCAAATTTCAAAGCGGCATTATTGGTCAGCTAGTTTGCCCTCTGTTATTTTCACTGTTTATAATTACAGAACAACAATTTTTGCGTTAAAAAATATTTGAGTCTACGCGGTGCTCATGATTGTTAATTTTTGTTGCTTCATCCTTGCAGGCATTCTCTGCACTTCTACTATTTACAGTGAATGCAAAAAGTATTCGAGAGAAGTATAGGAGAAATTTTTGTTCAAAAGACCGTGTAGAAAATAAATAATAATTTATTAACAATGAATACATTCTATCCTGATATAAATAAAAGCGCTTTACGGTCAGAATTGTTGCATGTGTTCGTGCTTTTAAAAGCTAAATTTCTCGATTGAATTGTGTGTGTGTGTGTGTGTGTGTGTGTGTGTGTGTGTGTGCGCGTGCGTATGATAATTAAACAAAAATAAAAAAATTGTGTTATTGCGCATAAAAAATATTCATAACACATAAAATAAACATTATAATTAGTAATTTATTAACCAAAAGTAAAATAGAATGTATATTTCTCAAAATTATTTTATCTAAAAAATGTGTAACAATTGAAATATATTATCTTAATAATAAGCAAAAATTAAAAATTTTTGTGCGCATCCAAATAATATAATTTTTAATTTTCGCTTATTATTGAGATAATATATTTTAATTGTTACACATTTTTTAGGTAAAATAATTTTGAGAAATATACATTCTATTTTACTTTTGGTTAATAAATTATTAATTATAATGTTTATTTTGGGTGTTACGAATATTTTTTATGTGCTATAACACAATTTTTTTATTTTTGTTTAATTATCACACGCGCGCACACACATACACACACACACACACAATTAATTTTTTATTAATAAATTGCTAATAAATATTTACTTCTAAAAATAATAGTTTATAATAAAATATCCATTTTGTACGAATATATTACTTTTGCACTTATTATATGTCAAGACATGTTTTGTAACGGATTGGCCGTTTGACTGTTAATTTTTCATCGACAATGGATACAGTGTTTCCCAAACGGGCCGGTTGTTGAGCACAGAAATCAAATGAACGATTATGCGAAAGGATGAACTCTCGTCGAGCTGAAATAAAGACGGATCACACGATTCGTTGCAAATCGCGAGTCCGCGATTGGGTCCTCCTAATGATGACCGGCGTTACGGCGATTCGTATGCACGCCCACGCGTATTCCTCTGCCCCGCTCCGCGTAAATGCGAAATTTTACGTGTTGGAAATTACGATGAAAGTTTTAATCACGTACCGCCATTAGTCATGCACTTCATTCGACGCGCGCGCCTGTACATGCGGCGACTTCGCCGTCGGATTTCACGACGACGACGGCGCGTCGCGGCGCCTGGAGACGACTCGGGGCACGTGTATAACGTACCTCGTACGTGTAAGCTATTCTCGAGGGCCCGAAACCGCACCCGAATCGCCAGAAAATTTCGGGATATCGTCGCGATAAGGATTCAAGTCTCGGGATGTCGATATACCCCTAGAAACCCGCGAATCGGATCGAACTATCGGGCATCGGATTGGATTACGAAACGTCTCGGGGAAAAATCCTCATGATATCAGAATCTCAACTTGGAATTTCATTTCGCGAAAGTCGGAAATGCGCCACATTTCACGTTTTAAGAGCGATAGATGTTACATTCTCATCAGATAGTGCTTTAGATAAATATAATATGAAAAGAAATTGATAACTAATAATTTTTGTGTATTTCTCATTGCATTGAAGAGGACTTAAACTAGAAGTCGAAATGTCTGCAGGTTTAAATTTGCATCATCCGTCTTTGCAAACAGTATGTAATCTGTTAATATTCTGTTAATATTTCGACATTAATAATTGCCGTGACTCTTATTGATATAATTTTTATTGGTTTGTGATTATTTTTGGAGCCAAGAAAGTATATAATATTTGGTTGAAATTAATAATTCGCTCTCTCTCTCTCTCTCTCTCTCTCTCTCTCTCTCTCTCTCTCTCTCTTTCTCTCGCGATTCAGGGATGTTAATTTACGACGAGCAAGTTCGAGTGAGATAAGAGAGAAATCACAAAGTGCTCACCTTCGAAGTCGTTAAAACAGCGCAGTACAGAATAATAAAACGATTTCGGGAATGTGTTTTTAATGCTTATCCTGCGACATTTAGAGAAAATTAAAACACGATTTACAGTGGCACTGGAGTAGGTACATCTTATTTTCGCGAAAAAAAAATTGCCGTTACGGACGACCGCAAAGCCTCTAAGCTTCTTAGCATGTTGCTGACATGACTCATTTTAATGATAGCTTCGCTCGTTCATGCGTTACATATTTTTCCGCTTGTGACGTTTACTCAAATAATTTCGCGTAATGGAATAGCCGTGATCGCCGTCCGCATGAAAGATTGTGATAATAAGATCTCGGCAAAGTGTATTGGACCTTCGTGCAGTCTGACAAATCTAAATGTATTACAAATTGCGTCCACGATTTGCGCCGCGATCAAACACGCCTAGAGTCATTCAAGTAAGACTAGACTCTAGCCAGGCACTTTATTTTATTACTTATTACAAATTGTTTATGGTAAGTTTATGAACGGTAATATGGCGGAATTCTTTATCTAATAGCGCAAAAATTGAATAAAATAAAAAATTTAAACAGAAATTAAAATAATAAAAATTATTAAAATTATACAGGATGTGCTCTGGGAACCTGATGATTTTAAAAATTTATTTGTTTTTCATTACTCATAATTATATCATAAGAGGTTAACAGAGTTAAATCTGCTAAATATTCATTTTCAGTCACATTCTTTTATTGACAACTTTATTGATATTTTAAAAGTTTTATAAACACATATGGCATCATGGCGTCTAAAATATTTAAATAAGTAAATACATGTTTAAATTTTATAGTTTTGATCCTATTTGCTCTCTTCTTTAAACGAAAAAATAATGAGAACCTATAATCTTCTAAACTTTTTTTTTATACTATTTGACTTGCCATGAGAAACATGGTTAACTTTATAACACTTAAGTTTAGATTATTTGAGTATGTCTTGAGTATATCTGAGTATATTTAAATAATAACAACGTTTAGTAGACAAAGCAGTTCAATGAATGCTCAGAGATTCTTTATTATGATTGGTTTCTATACTTACTTAGATCTAATGAAGAAATGAAAAGGAAGTAATCATTAAAGAATCATAGTATTAAAGAAGTAGACGCTTACTGAGTTGCTATATCTGTTGAATGTACTTATTATTCAAATATGGAACTGCATATTAGTGACGATCTCATCGATTTCAACTACCTTAACGTACCTATGTTGTCACGATCCTGAGTGATCATCAAAAGGTTTTAATCGTAAAAAAACCTTATTAATCAAAGTTTATTATTTTTTTTGATATTTTGAATAATAATACATATAATGTATATTTTGTGTGGAAAATTATAAACCCATATAGGACCTCGTTTTACGTTGTAAAATGTACACATAGATGCAGTAGGTTCCTTCCTTCCTACCAAGAAGGATTTCACTATCAAAAAATTAGATACATAGGATTAAATCTCGCTTTGTGTGGAAAGTTATAAACTCACGTGGAACCTCACTTCGTATGGATTTACAGTTTTCCATACAGTTTACAGTTTTGGATACATTTTACAATAAAAACGAAATTCTAACTTTCTACGCAAAACGTGGTACGCGAGTTAAACACATCTTTATTGTCAAATTCTGTGTTAACAATCAACGAGCTATTGCTAAAATTATCTAAATTACTCAGAATCATACCTTAACAACATATGGCAGCATAGATGTATCATGACTTTGAGTAAGTCTTCCAGAATACCAAATCTGAAGTATGTAACATGTACATTTTTTAATAGTATGTATAGAGGTAAATTTACATTACTCGTACTCTTACGACGTAGGGATGTAAAAATAATGAACTCTAAGACTTCTGGACAATAATATTTTAATTTTTTTTTTCAAGAAGATTTTTAAGATAATTGTATGCATGAGGTATTGTGGTACTTCTACTTTAAAGATTATCAATATTATATTGTACACTTGGCTTTGTTTGCTTTATTTACCCCATTATCGGAATATTTGAGCATACTGTCTAACCCTGTCAAAGTCGGCAGACTCTTACTAGAGGGACTCTAACATTAGCGAAAATTTCCGCTGAAATTTCATGATCAGCCTCTGTCCCTCGCTATCGTTCACCATTGTCGCGGGGACGACGAATCTTATCGAGCATCGTGTGTACGACGCCCGCCTCATTAAAGTTTCCACCCTCCGTCTCCTATTTCTCTCCCTCGTCCCAAACCGGCGTCGGCTCCGTCGTTTACCCCGAAAATGGCGGTGCAGTTCCTAGAAAAGGTCAGAAATCGCCGAGTTAATATCGGCAGAAGCATTAGTGTGTTTGGCAGAGGGTGGAAAGAGACGGTGGCATGCCGCGGGTAATACAGGCGTCATGCAACGGCACACGCAACCACAAAAATCTCGTGCAACACACCCTCGCGCTTTACGCCCACTCGGCGCGGCGGCGTGCCCCCCTCCCCCCTTTCTTTTCTTCACCCATTTGTTCTCCGACAACCATAACTGTGTCGGAGCATTTGCCCGCGCGCGTGCTCCCGTTTATATAACCTGCGTTACAAGCTTGCAGAATGGTTACCACACGATGCCACATATTCATGTGAATAAGCGTCGTACGGACAAGAAAGCGACGGTTGCGACACCGAGGCGTATTAGGGGGTAGTTCGGCTCGGGGGCCGGGGGTTGTTTCGTCGCAAATCACAGGTGCCGCGACGGTCGTGCACACGATCCGGCCAACGATTTCTTTGTAAACCGCCGTTGTCGCCACGAAGACTCATTATATCCCTAACCCCTCTCCTGACCCCGGAACAGTCAGTGCGGATCTTATTTTTAGAAAACACGGCTTGGCGAACCGAGCACATGTTACGGTTGTAAGAGAAGTAGTTAAAATACGTGCTCCAGAATCCTCTCCGTTGATTTGAAAGGGAGGCACAGCCGCATCACAGTTTCAGGTTCTTCCTCGGCTGGTCGTTGTTTTTTTTCTCCCTTTCTTAGACGAAGCAAAGCTGTTTTGCAGCATATTGCAACAGCGCTAATCCCCCCCGGTAAACATTTGCATCGCGACACCTTTTCCTACCTGAACGAGCAAAGTGCGACATTAATTTCCGCATTATCGCGTCTGATACATACGATCGCCTGTAATTATCATCCCTCTTATATTGTTTACACGATATATATTATATCATTAAAACTCAGAATCAGATCATCACGTTTAATATTGATAGGGACGTATGGTCTTGTAGACCAATAATACAGAAATAATTTCTTAGTTACAACGGAGTAATTTTTTGTAATTAAAAAGAATTGAGAACATTGCCATATTCACTTTACGTCCTTAATCTTTACAGGATGAGAAGTCACTATAGCATTGAAATGCTGTTATATTTTAAGGAAAGAAATATATAGAATGATAAATCCTACTTAAGAAAAACCTGTAAAATTTAAAACACGGACTCCGTATAAAAGTCTGAAAAATATATTACTACATAGTATGCAATAGAAAATATTTTGTATTTGTGTTAAAATTCTTTTTAATTTTTTTGTGTTGAATTTTTAACATATCCATGTTAATTTAATATAATGTAACTTTTTGTGTTATTTCCATATTTTATATTAAATTGATATTTAATGTTCTTTAGTTAAAATCACATAATTTATTAAGTAAGTAATTTATAATTTATATAGTAAGTGAACAAATAATATAAAATTAATTTATTTCGAAACATAAATTCTAAGTTAAATAAATAGAAATATAAAATAATTTTATCATGAAGTGGTAAAAAACTTTTCTGTCTTATCAAATACATTAATTTAACATATTACAAATGATAATTCAATTGAAAAAATATATTAGGTGTTGGAATTAATTCGTAGCGTTTTTTAATGAAAGAATGTTATTTATTTCACATGAGCATTAAAAAATACATTAATGAAAGTACTTCCCATCACTTGTAAAACGCTACGAATTAATTCCAACACCTAATATTTCCATAATTTGTTTACAAATGATTTTAATGTTATATTTTTTGTGTTAATTTTTTACATGATATTTATATTAATTTCTAATATATTTGTGTATAGACAATTTTTAGTTTATTCCAGTGTAGATATTACATACATACATATGTATACACACATTATATATATATATATATATATATATATATATATATATATATACATATATATATAAAGAATTATATTTATATTAAATGTTGTAATTATGTAAAATAATTCCATTATTCTTATTATGTAAAATAATTCCATTATTTTAATTACATAAAGGTAATTATATTATTCTAATTATACAAAATATAGGATA
>NW_011626968.1:886911-1083204 GCF_000204515.1 Acromyrmex echinatior
TTGTTTTGTGAATAGTTGATAGCTCTATACTGCATAATATTTCCATATATAACATGTCAATAATTGTATTCTCCTGGAAAGATTTATCGTGATCTGATAAAAAATGTTTTCTGTTGCAAAATGAGAAATGTATAACATATACATATATGTAATCCGTATAACGATATTAACAACATCGTTTATCTGATACCTTCTGGTATCTCGTTACGCTCGTTACAAGATAATGTTTTTTCCCATTTCATACGCTCTTTTTCATATGCGAAACCGAATTTTTTTCAACCTATGTTTTAATGATTCGGATTCTACCGTTACAAGTAAATGCCATTAAATCTTACAAACGCAAATCAGAAAGAAAATCGTTCTAAAGAACAAAAAAACAAAAGAGATTTCATCGCAATTTCATCTATCCGTAGCGTTTAAATTTGCATCTCCTTTTTCACATTTCTAATGGAATATTGGTTTGGAATGGTAATTCGGTTAACCGCCTTTTGTAACTACAGCAAACCGCTGGTATATCGTTCGCTACGACCTCAAAACAATATTCAGATAAATGTACTTTTCGCATGGAATCATGCGGCATATTATACGGTCATATATATTTGCACATACATATTTATCGATACACTCGGATTATTTGTCCGGCTGTACCGTTTTCCGTGCGCAAACTTCTGAACCGCCTGACATATCAATATTATCGACATACGCGGTCTCTGCTGTATTCTTTTTTTTTTTTTATAATAGTCAACACAGCGTAATATATAGTTATATCGCATTTTAATCAGTTAAATTTGTTGGACATTTTCTGATTGATCTCCAAGTGCGTTTAATAAATAACATTTAATAATACGCTCATTATTTATATGATCTCGCTGATGACATATGCTTGGCATTTCATCATGTTAAATAGAGCAATTACACAATCGCGGCATAAAATTTCACACCAGGAGGTAACAAAATTATCGCGTATTATTTCCTTGCACGGTGTAAAATCAGTTTGTATTTTTTTTTGTATTAATTAAAACCATCCTTCTTAAATCATTTGTTGATTTTTTAACATACCTTAATGTTAATTAACGATATGATTTTTGTTATTTTAATATTTTGTGTTCAATTGATATTTAATATTTCGTAGTATTAAAATAAGATAATTTGTTGTCTAATAAGTGAACACAATATAAAAATAATATAGCTTTAAAATGTAAATTTTAAGATAAATAAATAAAATCAAATAAATAAAAAAAAATATCAAATTACATCTATAATTTGATACACATATATTTAAATGTTAATTTTAGTAGAAAAAAGTACTTCCACAATTTGCTTCCAAAGTATTATATTTTTGTGTTAATTGTTTACATATTTGTGTTATTTTTTAACATATTCATCTTGAATAAAATTAACAGAAAAAAACCTTGAATAGATTGTTTGAAACAAGTAAAATGTGTTAATAAATTTTTTTCAACTGTGTACAAATTTTGACAAATTAGAATTAGTCAAAGCAAATTGCATTTACAATAAACAAACTTCTCCAGAAGAGGAATATCAGTGTGGTAAGGTTTGAAAATTTTATTTTCATCCTTTGAAACTGCATCTTGGTGAGAATGGTTGAATAGTTTGTAGGTACGAGCACGTGATCCGTTCCCATGGATGTGAACTCCTTTACGGGACATCCGTTCACGTCTTAAGGCATATCAGCGCGCTGCGAAAAATAGTCGTGGAAATTCCGGTTTGCACGAGGAATAAGATAGGTATCGCGCGCGAACCCAGAATCGAACCAGGATCTGGGAGAATGCACTCGGCGGTGCAGTTTGTGCAGTCACCCGTTCGCGCATCGCCCATCGATCGCCCGTAAATCGGATCGTGGGAAACACGATCTTCTCTCGAGCCGCCCTTGATTCGGTCCTTGTCCGCGCGATAATTGGCGAAACGACGCTTCCTATTAATGGCTCGGCGTGCAACGTCAAAGGTCGCGCGCGCTGACACACCGCGTGCACGCGCACGTGTACGCGCGCGTGCGTACGCGACGTTGATTAAATCACTCGCCGAGATTCGGACGGGAGAGCGCGCGCGATAATTATCGCTCGTTAGCTTGTTATGTTATCTGAATTTGTAATCAATACCCAGGAGGAAGTCGGGAGCATCAGTCCCCGCAATACAGATACGGAGACCACGCTTTGACGACAGCCGTTAATTAGACGCAAATTAAATAAATTAATTTATTAATTTATTTTGAAATGCTATTTCATTTACTCACATTTGTTCGATACTTTCAAAAGTTATTTTCATCCTATATTTCTTACTTAGCCAATATGGTAAATGATAGAGAAAATTGCTAGAGAAAAATTGATAGAGAAAATTATCGAAGCATCAATATTTTAGATATTACGATGATTCCGATATGCTGCTTAAAGATATATAGAATTGGAAAATTTGTATTAAATTTAACATGTATCACATGTCACAATCTGTAATGAAATTGTGGAAGCACATTTATAATATGTCAAATTAACACGTTTTTAATAAAATTAACATTTATAACATATTACATTTACGTTTTAATAAAATTAATATCTGTCTAATATGTTAATAATAATACATTTTATTCATTAATCTTAGAATTTTCATTTTAAAATAAACTATTTTTGTTATGTGTTACTTACTTATAGATTGTATTATTTTCAACATTAAGGAATGTTAAATATTAATTTAATATAAAATATTTAAATAACGCAATTACATTATATTCACAGTCAAATTAACATTCGAATAAGTTAAAAAGTCCACACAGAGATTGCTTTTTAATATAATGTAAAATACATTTTTTACTACACAGTACAAAATACTTTCTACAGAATTTATTTCAATTTAATGCAGTAAACAAGCGTTTCGAAGCCAAACATTTTATTAAATATCTTTAAAATTCTTAATTCATCTGTTATTTATTTCATGTGATCAAAAATCGAAATAAATTAAATATTAATTGGCCAAGCAAGTGAAAATAGCGACGTGTTCAAATTAAATTATTTCAGAGATAAAATTAATATTTCTCTTCAAATTTAATAATATCTCTTCTGGATCAGTGTCAACTAATTGTTGATACATTATGAACAAACCTAGAAAATATTATAGTTGCTAATAAACAGATGGCAAAATTTGGCAAAATTTTTAAGTTCTACATTCTACGAGAGAAACTTTTAAAATTAAAATAAAAATGGATTTTCATGCGTTTTGCAAAGTATGAAATTGCGGTGTCGTAAAAATGACTTCAAAGAGGAAATTGTTGGTTGACGTATATTATTCTAAGTGGAGCACACCGACGGCGCCGTTTAATTAAACGCAAATTAAACTGCTAATTTATCTATCTGACTCGGTCGACCGGCAGCGATGAGCAATGGCTGTAGAGCTCGATGATCACGGAATCTGCCGCAGCTGCGAGAAAGAACTTTCAAAGTGCGCGACGACTTGGCAACTCTTGGAAACTCGAGCGCTAAGATTATGATACCAGGGGTGAATTTGAGAAATCAAGGGGAAACAAATGGGACAGTACTGTGTTCAATTGTAGAATAAAAAGAGGAAAGACTTGTGAAAAGTGTATTCGAGAGGATTTAATTGTATTTCTACTTCTATTCTTCTAACTGCCTTAATGGGGTCATAAATCAGTGATTAGTTCGACTTGATGAAAGGGCGGTACGGCGATAATGCTTTGTATTATATATGCAAGCGTGCGAAAGCAATTTTAGAACATATCTACATAAATGCACGTCTTTTCACTCAATTTATAATTTACGGGAATTCGTGCATCTCGTAAATTCAGTGACTAAAGTGGCAATGAAATATGAACGACTCTACGGTGAGATCTGGAAATGTCTCGCGAGCGGGTTGTGAGAGCATTGAAATTTCTCAAATGTATGTATATGGATGTTGAAAAATTATGCGTTTTCGTCGAATACGGTTTCGAAATTGCCAACATTCAACGTTGCTTTTGTAAATACCATACATATTCACGGCGTCAATGGCATTATGTGCTGTGTGAAAAATTAATAAACATTCGTTTATTGATGTTTATTGATGTTTATTGATGTATTTCTTCAATTGCGTCAATATTCTATTAACGTTTATTCGATTATCAGTTTATTCAATTTGCACAAATTCACCACCAGTTTTAATAGTAATAAAAGTAAGAAATAATGCCTATACCGCGATCGAAACTGGATCTTGAGAGTTTTTAAATTATTTCGTATGAATTTAATATTTATATACCATACATTTGCAATCTCTTGAATTGATTTGGTAATACGCCCAAAAACAATTTATTCAGAAAGAAAAATGTATATATAATAGCCGTAACGAGTTCTCTGTATTCAATAGCCTTGGAGAGATCTTTCTTCATTATTGATGACACACTATTATTACATTATTGTAAATTGGCAATTAGTATTATTAAAAATTACTGGATATGTAGTTCGCGATGAATTTCGAGGAAATTGAATAACGCCAAGCTTTTCCGAGAACAGAGTAATTAGACAGCTTGAAAAATGCATTACTTCAAGCTGTGAGAGTTTCGCTACGCCGATCATGCGGACTCCATGTAGATGTTAAAGAATGCTCGGGTAATGTTGATCCGAAAATTGTTTCCTGCGCTTAAAAAAGTGAGAGACGTTTTCATAAAATTTTTCTCGCGTGAAATTTCAGTGATAGACTATAATTCATATCTCCAACAACATTATTCCGGTTAAAGGAATGCGGAATTACGAGAAAAAAATAGAAACAAACGGTTAACTCATGCGGTTATCACGTTTGAATCAAAACAGATGTGAACGTATTACGAATGTTTTATGATTGCGTATGTGGTGTGATTTATTAGACACATTTATGAACGTGAAGCAACAATATTGGCTCTTCAGGTGTTTTTGCTAGTAAAACAGGTCAGAGGGCAACGTCAACGCTACGCAAAGCACGCTTTGAAACGTTATTCGAAAATATGTCACAATAGTACACTCCATTTAACAAATGGAGTTGCAAGAAATGCGTGAATCCAAATTTTTGCCATTTTTAATTGCGGATTTTATTAAAATTTATGTAATCTCTTTATCATTAACATATTATCATGTTATTTTGTTTACGTATTTACAATAAAAGAATTTTATTTTTTAATTAAATTAATTTTATAGTTACTTCATATTGATAATAATTATTTACCCTTACAGCACAGATCTCCATGGAATGTACTTAGGACATTCGTATATCCTTTAAATATTCTAACATCTTTAGGATGTATCCCGGATAAAATTATTAGGGTAGCGCTCTGATTTTATTCCGTTTTTTGAAGATATGTGTAAAAGTGAAACGTTTATCCATTTATATTCACTTTTAGAAAAACGTTTATTTGTAAATAAACATTTACACATACAATTAGCATATTTGTTTATTAGAAACGTTTTTCCGAATATACATGTTTTAAGTCAAGGTATTATGTATTTAAACGAGAATACATTTACACACGTATTTAACACATTTATTTATGAAAACTATTTTGTCGAATATTTTAATATTTTTTTTATAAAATTAGAAATTGATTTTTTTTTTACACATTTTCTTATATTATAGTTTAACATTTTAAAAAGGAGCGCACTACTCTTTTAATTATAATATATATATATATATATATATATATATATATACATATATAAATATTAAATAGAAATCTTTTTTCATGAGCCCATATATTCAGTTATATGTATAACTAGCTAATCTGTAGAGAAGTTGGCCCCCCAACTTTTTATAAAATTAACTTTCTATAATTCATTTCATTACTCCTCATTTGCACATATATGCACATTTCGAATTTTCGTTTGCACTTTTGGTAAAAAAATTATTTAAAAAACAATTTTAGGGGCTAACTTTACACTGGCTTCTCAACTTGGAGCAAATTGGATTGAAAAAGTCTTAATCGATAGACTTGAGTTTGCACATTCCGAAACAAATCGATTTTTCGTTTGTACATCTTTAGTTAAAAAGTTATGAACAATTAAAGTTTCGAGAAAGGTTGACTGCGACAGATAAATTCAAATTGCACAAACTATGTTCAAAATGACATGAATCGCCATACAAATAGGTTTTCGTTTACACATTCCGAAACGATCGATTTTTCGTTTGTACATCTATTTTTCATATTTTTTCCGTTTTTACTACATTCAAACGTCATTTTTACTAAAAAAATTTTTGATTTTTTTCAATCCGTCACACTAGAAAAACTCCTTAATAAAGGGATAAACGTTCATAAAAAAAAAATGTGAAAATATTTAAAAAGATATTTTTTATGGATGGATGTACTAAATATACGTGTAAACATGTAAACGTATTTTCATTTAGACATATAATAGCGAGCTCTACTTAAAACACTTATACTTAAAATACTTATACGGAAAAACGTTTTTATTAAATAGATATGCTAACTATACATATAAACGTATTTCGTTTAGACGTACAATACCGAACCTTAATAATAATATAATATATTATTATTGTATAATAACATTCAGAAAAAATTTTGTTGATATATAATCAACGAAAACCTTATTGTTATTCTAACCAAAAATTTGGTTATACTAATAAAACTTTTTGTTAGGATAAAACAAAAGTTTTTGTTAATCACATATTCTAATAAAAACTTTGTTGTCCTAATCAACAATTGGGTTATTCTAACAAAATATTTCGTTAGGACGACAAGTGGTTTTTGTTGATCACATATCAAAAAAATTTTTCTGAATGAAGATATTAGGTTAGTTAAAGAGTAAAACAGGTGTTAGTTTAATTATGTAATACTAAATATCTTTGTCGATTAATAAACATGATTACGGAATGTTTTAACTTTATAGTCTTTTTTAATCATTATAAATAAGAATGCATCCCATGAGAAATTATAAAATGGATAAAAAAGTGTATACAAGAATTACTTGTACATACTTTTTATTTATTTTATAACTTCTTATAAGATATGTTTTTATTGATTCATGGTTATTATCATATTTGTTATGCTGATCCAATTGATTTAACCTGTACATTTATATTGTTTAACATATTTAAAGAAAGTAATATTCATTTCACTTATCAATTGGCCTGATATTTTATAATTTTATTTTGTTTTATTTCTTATATTTTTATTTTATTTATATACATAAGCACATGTTATGCAAAATATAAGTAAAATAATCACGAAATGTAAAGTCAGAACAAGAAGGCATATGTGTTCAATGTATGTATTCTACATGTTTGCTAGCATTTTTGAAGAAAAATGAGAGAGCCTTACAAAAACCCTTTCTCCGAAGCAATCCTGCAAAATTCTTGTTCAAAGACCTGTAGACGCGTGCGCACACTTAGCATGTGTGAATATATAAAAAAAATATATATATACCACAGAGCTATACAAAATATATGTATACCACAGGCTATACAAAATATGTGTATACCACAGAGAAAGAAATCTTAATGCAGCGCGCGCGCGCGCGTGTGTGTGTGTGTGTGTGTGTGCTTAAAGATTATTTTAAGCGATAAAAGTTTCGCACAAACGCGGAGTTTACACATTTCTAAAATTTTCTTCTTTCCTAAACGGATATTAATTCGGAGAAGACTGTCATAAATTTAGTGCATTATCATCCCGGATTTAGCCTCTCCTTTGTGGAATTCCAGCGACCGTTGCTGGTAGATCCAAACCAATTGAGTGAAGGCCTCTCCCGAACACCCGATCGGAGATTTTCGTTTAAATCTGTCTGTCTGATAACGATCGCACTGATGGGGAGGTGCGCCGATGGTTGGCACGTCGACGCCGCGCGAGACGAGGGTAGCGGCGACGGCGGCGGCGGCGGCAGCGGCGCGGTGGTAGGACGGTGGATTTAAAGCAGATTGGCTTGCATGGCAGAAACTCCCGAAGTCGGAAGCTCGTTATGTGCTGCACGCAAACACACGACTCGAAATTATCTTCGTAATTAACTGCACTTCTTAACATAACGCATGGCGTGCCAGGCCGGCCAGACGGCGGGAATACGTATTTGGCGGAATCTACAAAGACGATACGTAATCCGAAACTGGCACCAGCTGCTAGGTGTCTTCCAAGGTGTACTCTACTGAGTTACGGCGAATTTGCTCGACGATCATTCCAAGCAACAATGGATCAACATCCGTTTATTCATATCCCTAGAATGATCAAAATATGATAGTACTTTATGAACAAATCATATTTCAATATTTTTTTGATCCTCAATTAATTATCAAGTTACTATTTCAATTCAAGGGTTCAATTGAAGGTTTTTTTTTATACTCACACAAATTTCGAAAAGTCAAATTTTCTAAAAACGAAGAAAAAGTTTCTCATCTTCAAATCGTTTATTGTATAAGTATGATAATTTTTTTCTAGGCGTATAATAGATATAAAAATTGAGTTTTGGCTTTGATTAATTAATTAATATTTTGAGTGGACCCATTTAAAAAAATGAAATCCTCTTGTTTTTCTGTGAAAATTTTATATGTTATATATTGTCTATAATATTTAACACATAATATTTCATGCTCATTTGTTTTTATAACATTTATAGTGATAAAGATGAAAAAGAAAATATTATTCAAGTATTTTAAAAATAAAGCAATAACTTTTTCATCTTTTGTTAACAAAATTTTACAAATTATTTTTATTAAAAATATTTTTTGCAAATGTCAAACTCTTATATTTCCTATTTGATTCTTGCTGGAACAATTAAATTATTCCCGATGTAATGCTACTATTATTATAGAGAACAATTTGACACTGTAATCCAGATTAAAAAAAATGATTTTATTTAATTTTTATGAAACCTTTCACTTCTATTCCATAAATATACTTTTATAACTGAAATTATAATTCTGCAGATATATGTATAACTATGAATATATATATACTCCTTCCCTTTATTTTCAAGTGACACACTTAAAAAAAAAACAAAAAAAAATAAAGTTTCCCAGAAAAAATGGAAATAACTATTTTTTAACTTAACAGAAAATGATTAATTAATTAAATAGTATTGACAAAATAATATATTAGGTGTTGGAATTAATTCGTAGCGTTTTACAAGTGATGGGAAGTACTTTCATTAATGTATTTTTTAATGCTCATGTGAAATAAATAACATTCTTTCATTAAAAACGCTACGAATTAATTCCAACACCTAATATTTTTAGTTAAATCAATTCATAAGTCAATTTCATTTAAAGAACTATCTTTCTTGAGTTGTAAGGATTTTAAGATTTTTTTATACAGTTAAATTATTATTTCATTTTTGATAGAGGATAATATTTATTTCATTTATTGTAATAAATAAAAATATCATGTCTTTTCATTGTATTATTTTTGAAGCAAGGCAGCGATATGTAAGTCTGATTTCCATTGCTATTTTTGCTATTTGCGTGACGAAGCCTTCTAACATTTCTTAATGGGAATCGAATGCTGCTTACATGTTTCCCTTTAGGTACGCGGTCAACCAACATGGATCATTATCCCTAGATTGCGAAAAAAAAAACTTTCTTTCAAAAAGAATAATTATGTTTGTGAATGTGTGTATGAGAGAGAGAGAGAGAGAGAGAGAGAGAGAGAGAGAGAGAAAGAGAGAGAGAGTGTGTGTGTGTGTTTTTGATCTATCCTCTTCGATCTCTATTAACTCTCTTATCATCTCCTTTACCTTATCATCTCTCTTACATTCTTTTACCTTCTTGTGTATCCGTCAATTGTGCTCTGCGCTCTTTGTTGGCCATTTTCACTCGCTACTTGTCCTAATTTACTTTGAGCAGTGGATTGGTACTCATTACACGTTCGAGACATTGGTTCGAGTAGAAAGAGCTCAGTGACCGTAAGGCTTGTTTACTCTCTCCGTGCAGTGTGTGCTCGCCAAACGCGAATCGAACTCCTTCTTCGATTACTCATTTCTATTTTCCGATCGGAACTTTCGTGTGTACCACAAACGTATAAAACATATACGTGTTGGAACAAGTTAAGAGTAATTAATTAAAATATAAATATACTCAGGTTTATAATCTAACTCAGCTAACGCACTACATAATGACTTTATTATCGCGGATCACTTACATACATCGCCGAACGCTTTATCACGGCTTCAGTGGCGAAAGGTAAATTGTAAACCTCGCTTGTTGCGCGCTACGTTATCGGGACGGTTTATCATATCGAATCGTTTCCAGGAGCAATCGATTTCTGACCCCTCACCTTACAGCATACCAGGGAAGAAGAATGCGAAACACGAAAGGGCGCGGTAGACATTTCGCGACACGCTTTAAAGATCGCCTGCCATATAGTTGCCGAGATCGTAGATCGTAGCATAGTAGTTTCCGTGAATTCCAACTAATTTTAGAATGCATTATAGAATGCGACGAAACGTGACTTTGCTAACCATTTTATAAGCACGGAATTTACGGAAGCAAGATTAGTATTCAAGTTTATTATCCTCACGTCTCGGAAAAAATAACACTATTTTAAACATTTTCGACATTTTAAAATGTAACCGTGAATTATGCAATTTATCTTACTCTTGTTGTTTTTGTTCATGTTTTAATTTTTTTATGTGTTACGATAAATACTAACAATGCGCGCTGAGTACGCAATAAAGCTTCCGAATCATTCTTCCGCGAAATATTTCGATGCATTTTCACCGACAGAGATTTTCTGACAGTATAGCGTGCACATTCCCGCGCAATTTTGTTTATATGATTCGCGATCACAATGCGAAATGCCGGAATAATTCAAATAGTGGAGAGTATTCCGTGTTAGCTTTACGCAAAGATAAAAGGAGATGATCCTATAAATTACGTCGTTGTAAATCCAACGCGTTTCGGAACGTGCAGACGGAAATGGATTAAGCCTCTCAGAGAAAGTTGTATCAAGATGCGAGGAAGTTCTTGATCTTGCAAGTAACTTTTCAACCGGCCTTTCCTCTGACGCATCTGTGTTGTTCGCACGTAGCGCATCAATGTCTGATTCTTATTTCCATTCCATTTTTATCTGCTGTACTCTTTGATCGACTATTTTTATCGTGTGCTAAATTCGGAGTAATCTGAAAGAAAGACAGGAATTTTAATACAAAAAGTATTTTATACCAAATTACATTTGTATATTGTTTTTATGCTCTGTCAGCATAATTTTTTATCTCAGATTGACAATTTTTCTTTTGAAAAAATTTTTTTTTCTGTTTGTGTTAATTTAATATGATATAGTTGTGTAATTATTTGAATATTGTACATGTTAAATTGACATTTTTTAAAATAATACAATTCTTATATATATTATAAATAAATGAATAATACAAGAATAATATAGTGAAAACGTAAATTTATAATACATAAATGAATAAAATGTTAATTTAATAACATAAATGTTAATTTTAAGAGAGAAAATACGCTTTCACAACTTGCTTTTAAAATGTAATATTCTTTGTGTTAATTTTTTACATAAAATTTAAGTTACTCTCTAAACACACTTATTTTATTGAATTAACACAAAAATTTAAATGAACCATTTGGGATATGTGAAATGTATTCAATTAACACAAATGTTCCAATTGTATGATACGTGATATTCGCGAATGAGGGGTATGTCGCAACTGACCGGAAAGTTTTAATTCTCCTCAAAATATTTTGTTAAATTTAGAAATTTAAAAACACAATATTTTTTATATATTCCATTTTGAATTTTAAAGGCTGAAACAATTTTTCAAAGTTAACGCTTACATTTGTTTCTAAACCAATCACTGTCGAAACGATAAAATATATAAAAAATATTTCATGATAACTTTTGTATCTTTTAAGTCTTGTATATTTAGGTTTTATTTTTTTACAAAAATATAATATTTTTCAAAATATCTCTTTTTTTTTTCTAAACATGACGATTTCACTCAAACGTGTTTATTTTTATACGAGATCCGAACGATCCACGTCGGCGAACGAGCCGAAGTCGTGATATAATGTCAAGTAGCATCGCGCTTCCTTACGAACGAAATTTACGGAATTTAATATCACGCGATAACTGTAGCGTAATAACATCTTAACTGCAGTGCACGCGCGTGCAGCGCGCGGGAAGGAAATTCATCTGGCGTTTCTCGCTCGCGAAAGGAAACAAAAGGTTTTTGGCACGCCTGTGCCGAAGGACGTCAGCTTTTCTGCCTCTTAGTTCCGGAGTGCGCGCGAATGCGTTCTATTAACGTGTGACGAACGCGACAGCGACAGCTGGCTGCACTTCGCGCCTTTGCTCTCGTCTGATTTCTGGCGGAGGAGTTTAAGCGCTCGCATCGAACGCGAACAATGTATACGTGCGTAATCGCGATGAAGACTAGCGGGAATGCTCGCGACACGAAATATCTTGGCGCGCTAAGTTTCCGGGTTTATTGTTAATCCGGAATCGCGTCACGCGGCTTATCAGCATTGTCGAAAAGTACTCGTGTCAATTAGTCGCGCGATTACGCACCGCCACGCATGAGGAGGTGGCAGGGTGGTGGGTAATTGACTCGCGTCGGCGGAGGGTGCGAGGACGATTTCGCGGAAACGGTAAGGGTAAGTCGGTTGACGGTAGAACGGGGGTGGGGGATTCGACGTGAGACAGGGTGTTGCGAGGGGTAGTATATTGCGGATTTACAGACAGGGCGGCAGACTGCCGGGCGGCCGAGGGATACTAAATTATTTACCGTCTTGTCTATCCGTATGTTAGATACTTACCGACACGTGTTGCATGTCTATAGATGTTTGTCTTTGCGATTCGCTTGTATCGGAAGCACCTACGGCACGGTCACGTACCGCCGCAACCGAAGTTTATCATTACGAGGCTACGACAAATAAATAACGAGGCGTCGTCGTCGACATGGGGTCGAACTTGGCTTTCTCGGAACAAAACGTATCGACGCGGCGGCATATATATATGATACGTGGTGCGCCCACGAATAATAAGAGACAACAATAGTGTGTAAATACAGACTTTGTTTTTGCAAATCGTGTTTGAGTTCAAGTCTATTTAAAAGGAGATTTGAAAAGATTAGAGACGTAAAAAAAATGTCGCTCTCATACTTTAAAAGTGATATAATTCAAAAAAATCTCCCAGAAAAGCAAAACAACTGTTTTTCAATTGGATAAACACATTGAAAAAAAATTTATCGCATTAATTAGAATACTTGTAGATTCAATAAGAAAAATACAAATTTATAGTTAAATCTATCAAAGATTCTAATTGAAATAACTAAAAATTCAATTACGATAACCAGAATTCTGATTCATATCAGATTCGATCAGAATTCGTATTTCTTGATGCAATCGGAATATCTTTCTCATTGAACTTACTGACTGATTAAATAATACAAAATTGATTAAATAATGATAAAAAGAATATATTCTTAACATTACTTAAATTCATCCCCTTTTTAGTTATGATGATTTTTTTAATCTGTCCTTTTTGAGTTGACGTTTTAACGATTTTTTATAAAGATAAGTCAGTTTACTTTTGATAATTGGTAAAATAATGTTTACATAATTTATTTATAATAACAACTCGAAAATCGTTTTTTGTATTGTGCTATTTTTGAGGTAGATGAGGCAACGATGCGTGGAAATTCTCATGATAATAATAATTTTGACGTTTTAATATTTGATAACAACAACAATAATTTTGAGAAATGAAAACGTGACGATATAATTCATGTATCAACATAACTTTCTTCGCTTTTCAAATGTAATTTTAATGCGTTGCTACAATAAGAACTCGTTCAGCCAAAAACTTGTACATGCTTTTTAATTACAAAATTATTTCATAAAAACCGTTACATGCTATTGTAGTGGATAAACCGGAGTAGCGTATAATGAAGATATATCGAGCTGCTTTTACTTGTTAAAATATATGTAACAAAATTATGGGAACGTCGGGATATTTGGTAAATAGTCGTATATTTTGCATGCAAACATTGCTATGCAACATGTACATGTAACATTTACAGTCCCTTTTCTATTTACAGAAGTAAATATTTACGTACCTTTGAATACACCCTGACAGAATAAAAGTACAATATTTCCCATCTAACAAACAAGTACAAAAGTCTACTACGCAAATATGCTTTAATATTGCATTTAATTCTGTATGAGTGTGTTGTACGAGGACAATTACATAATGTTAATGTAATCCGCTTAATCGGCGTGTGTATCACTGTTACAACTTCAAACGCGTTTTCTCTCTATTATCTAGAGCGAGGGATAACTCCATTAATTTTCGAATTGAATTTTATGCCGCTCGCGTTTTGTTGGTCTTCGCATACGGTCATATGCAAAATACACGGGTACTAATTAATCGCTTTGTAAAATTAATTATAATCGAGGCCGCTTGTATCGTTTAGTTGAGCTTTCGAATGGTGGCTTCCGCTTTAATTCTTCGGTTTGGCTTCCAACCCCAATCGTTGACTCATTCTTAGGGCATCATTATCGAGTGTTAGCCTCGTCTGCTTGTCGATGAAATCTCATCTTACGTCTCGATCAATTCTATTATTGTTCGCCTCGTCTACCATTCTGTTCATTCGTCTACCGTTTCTCCTTTCTGATGTCGTTGATTAGAGTTTTCTTACTTTTTTGTTATCTAACTCAACATTTATATCAATGTTTCGTTGCGTTCGACAAAATTATCTAATTCTTTCTGCTTTCTCAATCGACACGTCATAAAGAGCTTCAAAGAAATGGAAACTCATATATCTCGAAATTATGAAATTATTTCGTATTTCAGTTTTCGACAATTGTTCCTGTACTGCGTAAATATTATGAATTAATAATTATCAATGTGAATTTATTGTATTTGCGAGACAAACGAATAAAATTTTGGAATTTACTTATCGTTGACGTGAGAGGAAGGGAGAATTCAAAGGACGTTCTAATTTCCTGCTTCATTTTGTCCATCCAATCGATGGAATTAATCTGATGCCCTGTGTTTCATTCAAAACTTACTCGTATTCCCTATAACACGCGCGCATCGAACGTTGTTTCAAAATTTATGGATTATAATTTCACCGGCTTTAAGAACTGCATTTAATTCTGTTAAATATTTACGCGCGCTCGTCGAACGCGATTTTGAAGCTTTGGTATTATCAACCACGAAAGTTTAATCATCAGCGTCGAAAATAAAAAAATATTAATTAAATATTCTACAATATCCATGCCATTCTTTCTGTATATCTGTATACTTCATTATTATATTATTTATTGCCAACTTATAATTTTATTTTTATGAATAAAATTTATGTTTATCTGTTCTGTATTCTATAAATAATATGTTTCTTTTTTCAAATATTATTTAATGAATTTCATCATGTTATATTTATTTCTTTCAAAAGAGTAAAGTTATAAACATCTAAATTATATATTAGATCGTTAATTCTTTTATATATCATGCGATTACAAACTGCTGTGTGATCAGTCTAGTAGTGAAGTTTGTATGTATACCATCATGTAACCTGTACATGCTTAGTGTCCTCCAAAATTTCCTTAACGTGATGCATGCGTATGAAATCAGTACCTGGTAAACAATTTTTTATGCATGAATACATATAAATATGTATAAATATACATAAATATGTAAATACTCATAAACATATATAATTATAAGACACATCTATACATGTTCATACATTCTTCTTTCTTTTTTTGTAAAATTACTTTTTAGTTTAATAAAAATAATAATATTGAGACAACATAAAAAATAATTAAGGATAATTTTCGCATTATTTGTTTTAGAAAATATCAAGTTTGGAAAAATATAAAAAAATTGCTCATATATAATTATGTATAATTTTATATATAATTATACATATATGAGTAATTTTTTTACATTTCTCGAAACGTGATTTTTTTCGGAAACAATGCGAAAATTATTCTTTTAATTATTTTTAATGTTTTCTCATTATTATTATTTTTATTATACTAAAAAGTAATTTTACAAAAGAAAGAAGGATATATGAACATGCATGGACACATATATAATTATATATGTTTATGAATATTTATACATATATATTCGTACATGAAAAATATTTTACCAGGATACAGGTTTTTGGGAGCTACGTATTTGAGGAAAGTTAGTAATCTAGTATAAAAGTCTGTAAGTAAAATACATTTTTAATACAATTACTATGGTTATATTATAAAAAAATAGTTATACACGTATATTATGAAGAAATAATTGTGTTGTTTCATTATTAAATGTCTTTAATAATTTAAATTATTAAATGATTATACACATATAAAACATTATTACATAAAAAATTTGTTAATACAATAATTATTAATACATATATTAATATACATATATATTAAAATGGTTAACCATGCATGTAGCGTACTGCTTTTGTATCACAAAGGACGCAATTGAAACTCATATTAATTCAATGTTGGTTTTAAGAATTTTCTTTAATATTATATATCGTATTTCGCAGCATTATAATCTCCACTATTAAAGTATACTATCTTTCTAAAGTGCATTTTTCTTTTTTCTTTTCAGGTGAGTATACGAAATTATAGCAGAGCCGATGTTATACGGAAACTTGTAAGTCGTAAGTAATAATGGATCGCAATTTGGGATATGGAAATGCTGTTAAGATGAATGAGAAATAATAAGGCGTAATAGGAAAGTAGCGGCCCTAATAAGGTTAATGCTTTCCTTAAGTGATGGAGGTTGACTCACCCCCGTCGCCGAGAGGAGATGCTGTATTCTGAAGTTAGTACTTCAATACTTTAGCAATTTAAATTTACTATCGGAAATAATTATATCGTATTCGCTTTATAATAATATCGGAAATTATATATTTTTATTACACTAATTTCTATGTATAATATTCCTTTAATAATTTATAGAAAGCTCATATAAACGAATATTTTAAGTAAATCTCCCTTTTACTTGAATTTCTTTTTTTATGTCAAATTTTTTTTTGTTTAGTTTTACACAATGTAATAATAATGTAAAAACGAACACACACACACAAAAGTTAATGATTAAAAAAATTATTGAAAAAGTCGGAACGCTTGGACGCAATTATTTTTCGTTGAAGTGCAAGGTCTTAAAGTTTGGCGTGGAAGGATCGTATATACTGAAAATGAACGAACGCTGACCCACATAAATTTTCGGTTACTACGTCGTGTCCTCCGAAAAAATGCGCTGATTTTGCGTCTCGCCATTCTACCCTTCGAGGAGCCAAAACAAATGCATAGACTACGGAAAGTTCCGGCACCAAATGGAAATCGCGACCGGAAGTGGTTATGCAATATTAATGACTTGTACTTACGTGGAGTGCTTCTGTATAATTCGCTCATTTCGTATACTCACTTTAATTACAATCGATTTATTTATATGTATATAAAAACAATTCTAATTGTTTGTAACGTTTACTTCGTCAATTTGTTACAAACTAAAAAATAATTGTAAATGAAAAGTTTTATTTTGCCATTCACAGAACATTGGTCACTAATTCATTTAAAAAATTCGCGAAATACTATTTCCTCCTCCTCTTTTCTCCCCCACTAACATTTGTGACTTCTCGTTGTCGAACTTTGCGAGAAATTTTAATGTCGTAGGTCTCGCACAATGTAATCTGAAACTCTTAACGAGACGGTATACGAAATGTACGTGCATTTTCAAAGTGAACCATTAAGTTGCCACGAAACTTTCTTGAGTTTGAATTAAAATTTTATTCTCTGATGAATCAGAATGATTAGATACTGGAGAATTATGTATGCACATCAATAATTTTGCTGTAGACGAAACCTGGAGGATATTTTTATTTTTTATTTGTATTTCTCAGTTTATCGATATTATCTTATTTTTTTATGTATAATACATTTTCCTTAATGTTTTTTTCACATACTGTGGGAGAAATTAATGCCATACTTATCTTTTTTATATGTAAATGTTTCTTACATATATGTATGAGAATAATATCTGGTTAAATTAATTGGTATTTTGGTTGAAAATTGATAAATCAGAATTTTCTGATTAAATCTATTAAAATTCTGATTGATATTCTAATTGATAAATCAGAAAGAATCTTCTGGTTTGTCTGGTTTTAACCAAACATTTTTCTCAGGTGAAAAATATGTTTGCAACAGTCGCAGTTAGTTCAAACGACTGTAATGTGCGTGCAGCCTTTACCTTTTGTCTTTTTCACATCATTAACTGAACATCGCGTGTCTCTCATCGTCAGTAGAATATACGTCAGTAGAATATATAAGAAATACACAAGTACGGAACGCATATTTTCTGGAAACTATTGAGAAGAATCCAAGTTTATAGAAGAAACGATTAGTGACTCGAAAGATTCGGAATATGCATTATGCTATAAATTCTATTTCTAAGAAAAGTGGATTTATTTTATAATTAAAAAATAATAATTTATAAAATAAAAAGCATATAGAATTTAAATTAACTTATTTAAATAAATTTGTAAAATCAAAAGATGAACACTTTTAATAATTATAATTATTTTTATATTGTAATTTTTTGGCCAATTGAATAAAATGAGTGTATATTGCTGCTTTTTATTTTATAAAATAAATTCATTTTTTAACAGAATTTATGACACGAGTAGGTATATTCACCCTCCCCACAAGGAAGTGACATGAGTCAAAAATATAAAAGTTGAATAAGAAAAGTGAATCGCGTTTTTTTAGATTATTTATTCAGTTATTTATTTGTATTATATATAAGTGAATTAGAACTAATCACGAATTGCTTCAAGTTTCAAATTCAGAAATAATGTAAATATTAATTTGTTCCTGTGTTATGTTAGATCAACAAAATTGTATGAGAAACTGAACAATTCCTCTAATTGTAAGTTGGAGAACGTAAATATTTTTTATTAACTATTACTTAATTATAATATATATTGTACATTAGACTGAAAAAAAATTTTTTTAAATCGGCCTCTCCATTTCATGCTAAAAGAACAGCCCTAAATTTTTATTAAAAAATATTAAGATTTAGAAATCGCTAATGAACGAAAAAATAACGGAGATGCGTTTACTAATGTCAATTAAATTCACAATCCTTAACTTCAGGATTAATTAAGGAATATGACACACGTTATCTACAAAAGAAGGAAAAAATATTTTTGAAGTTATTTTCTCAGATTGAGTTTAAGGACACTAGCGGTATTCGTCAATTTCTAAATTTTCTAAAGCAGTTAATCCACGTTATAATACGACGGCTTGTCTGCGCTGCTTCCTCTAATTAGTGATTCATTTCCGGTATACAACGTTGTTTGCGTTAACTATGTTCGAGGCGTGCGAGAATATGGTCGGTCGGACGGGGGACTAAACGGAAACAATGGAAAGACTCGAGAAGCAGTTAAATAATAAACTCCCCTACACACTTCCTTTCTTTTTAGACTTGGTTGCCTTCCGTTATACACGAGAACAATATGTTCCAAGAGAGAAGTCAGCAGCGACAAGAGATTTGGAATGGTGATTTAAGCGCCGAGAGATAAGCATATCCTATTAATTGTCTCAAAAGGAATCTTGATTAAAGACCTCATTCATTTCCTTGCTGTTTTATATCCGTGCTTGCACGTGCGACCTGAGTGCGGACATTCCTTGGTTCTTTCTCTGATGATCGTGGCTGCTTCTCAGAGAGGCAATCATTGGTGGAATTCTTGGAGAAACAAGCGAAAAATTTATTGGCAATCTATTGTATACTTTTTAGCATCGTAAATACATCCTAAAAACGCTCTTTTTTTCTGAGGATCAGAAAAAAGTATATTAACAAATGTACGAACACAATCTTGAATTTATTAAAGAAACGTGAGGATTAATGAAGTTCTTCAATCTTTCGCTTTCTTTTAATATAAGAATTTGATCAAATTCTGAAAATATGTTGATGATTAATAGACATTTTTCTTCTCGAATTTTTTCAATCTTTTTAATCGTAACAATTATCAACAATTTTAGTTTAAATCATATAAGAAGAAGAGTTTTACGTAATTAAGTCTCAAACAACATAGAGAAAGAATTTTTTAAAATTATAAATTGTATTAAGAAAAGGTTTAAAGAGCATTTTTTGAAATTAAAAAAAAATGAAATTTTACCTTTTTTTGTATAAGAATATTAAATATTCATAAATTATTCTATTTAGATTATACATTGCGCGACATAATCTTAATCCCAACAACACCAACTAAAAGTAATATGACATCATTGTTATAATTTTACATTTAATTATTCAATAATTCAATATAAATGTCAAGTAACATACGTGTTACATTGTTGAGTGTGAAATTATAACATTACCGTTTATTAGAAATTAATCAATTGACATTACAGAAAATAAATCAGCATTTTCTTCGACACTTCCAATTATATACCTTTTTTTTCTCATTGCTTAAAATTTGATTCATTACTCATTATTTGAAAGAGCAGTAAACCAAAAACTCCTGTGATAAAAGATATGAAAAGTCGCGTAACTTCCCTCTATCCTTTTAAAAGCTGGAGAACCTCCTTAATTAAACATTTTGTCATTCCATAAATTCTGTAAAAGTTCCATCAGCAAACAACGGAAAAATTGTTAGTGCGGCCGTTACTCCGGGGATGCCTTCAATCATGTTCAGCGTTGCGGTACAATCATGACGTGAAAAGCCTCGCAGCAACAGTTCATCACGATATTGGAAAAAGAGTAACTGGAATATACAATGTCAGCATATCGCGAATGCTTCATCGCGGAATTACACGCGGTACTAATAAATGTTGTAAAAACGGCCAGTTTTACCGCCACTTTTACTACCTCACCCAAAAATTTCCCAACGCTAATTCATTTTAACCAGTATATTTCGACTAATTTACACGATAATTATCTGTTTACTGCGGAAAAACGCGGTGAAACGCGCGAGAGCCGCTCTCAAATGCATTTTTTCCTCTTTAAGCGCGGGATCCCGCGATAATAAATACATTGAAAACCAACGATAACGGGGTATATCGGCGTACAAATTGACACTTTCGCGTAACGATCGCGTGTACGTTGCATCGCGTCGCGGCCGATTTTTCGCGGGTTTTTCATAACGACCATTAAATTGTATTACTGAGTAAAATATCATTTCTCCGCGGCAGAAATTTCGAGATTAAAGCAGAGCGTTCCGCGGCTCAGAAATTAGATTCTCTCTCACGGCGATTGTTTCCCGCAGGCCGTTACGTACAGCCGAGATATTATCTCCGCCCCTAAACTCCCCATTCGCGTGGTGACTCTCGAAGTACCGCAATAATGCACTTCTCGTTCCGCGCACTCTAAAATTGCTATCTGCAATGATCGCGCCAAGAATGACTTTTTAACGTCATTTCGCGAGATATTTTATTAACGTATGACGTAAGACGCGCGCTACACTGGGATGGAAACTAACAGTACAAGGAATGCCCGGCGGTCCCATAACGCATCTTCGCGTAACAACGTTACTGCGGAGATAACAAAATAATTCTCTCGAAAGTAGTCCATTCTCATCTCTTTACGATTTCTAATAAATCTCATTCAAGCAAGCTTTCAAAAAAAAAAAAGAATTACTATTGCCACGAAGTCGTTTCGGTCACTTTCATTATCTGTGTATACGTCCATATTTGTATATGTGTCTCTACATGTATATCGTTACATTGTTTAATAATGACCGCGTAAAAATAATATGGATCTCACGGGATAGTCCGCCGCGCAACAATAAAACATCGCTGCATTAGGGTGAGATGTAAACTCCTCGTTCGAACGGCCCGCGCGTGGAAAATGGCCTGTAGGACCTCGCCGAGGGATTTCAAGGGGATGGCGAAGAATCGACGGTGAAGGGAGTTGGGAGGGGAAATGTTGGCAACGACGGTGGGTTCGAACGGACGTTGAAGAAGGGGGTGCGGAGGTTAATGGGCGTACATAACGAGGGCCTACATTATGCAAATAGCCGTGGATGGCCACCAGTCGTCGACTTATATCTTATCACTTTGACTGCCTGGTCATTCATATGAATATCGCACCCTCGAGAACGAGAGAAAGAGCGTGCATCGAGCTTAGCATTAGGGATGGTTTTAGGAGTGATGTGAAATAGGGGAGAAACGGTCTTAATCCTATTTTCTTCGGTACCCTGAGAAAGAATTTGTTCGATATTTGTAATTGTAATTGCATTAAAATAATTACAAAGCTCCATTTTCATAAATATTATCTACTGTTATAATGTTAATAGTGATAATTATATTTATAATTATATATATGTATAACAAGATATACTTGGCACCGAAAATAAATTTAGTCATTTTTTATGTCAAATCTAAATATATTTTTTAAATAGAATTATATAAAACGATAAATACACTTAGTGTTACTAACATTATAGCAGTAATAACTATAAAAATGGCCTTCTTAATCATTATCGCTGCTATATGTAATTATACAGTCACAAATACTAAACACTCGACCAAACACTTTTCTCTCCGCAGTGCATAATCGAGAGTTGTTTCGCGCGGTCTATGCTAACAAGACGATTTTTATGTAACAATTTTACACGCATTCGACAGTGAATTCGACGTGTGCAAAACTTTAGGAAATGAAAAAAGGATAACGCTCGCGAGTCATCGTTCTATAGAATTTAGATTCGACTGGCAGAATCTGCTTTATCACGAATGCCTCGCGGATAACAGTGGGGACGTTCATGTTTAGTCAATATTCGGCGACGTTCTGGACAAAGCGAACACGCAGTAAGTTACTGCACAAACGTGACGAAATTCGAGTTTGCGTGTGATTTCGTGAGGGCAAACTAGGGTCCGGGCTATCTTGCATACTTTGATGCAGGGCGGTAAGCGCAGATTGTTTGACCAAGGGCCGATATTTCTGCATGCAACACCAACTTCAATGGTGTATCGCATCGACACAGCGATATTCACCAGCGTTAAATTACACGTGTACACGCGACAAAGAACATAGTCCGAACTACGTTGGATTGTTCCAACTTTCCCCAATCCCCTCGAAGATTGCGGAACCGTGCGGTTTAAGTACACGCGCATCAAGATTTCGCGATTCTTGTATCATTTCAACATATCCATTTCACATATTACAGGACTGCTGTAGTACAATCGTGTGAGCCTCGATATTATTATTATTTTGCTTTAAACAATCAGATTACGGTCTTTAACAATACGTAAACTAGGGCGCACATGTGCATGCGGTGTGTGCAAATAATTGCACCTTCATGTGAAGTCGGTATACGAGTGAAAAGGGTTTAAATATGGTTATTAATGGAAAGGGAAGGAATAAGGTACACACGCGTTGCGTGCTTCTGTTTCTGCTTCTGAGGCGAGCCTCGCAAAGACGTGACGACATATTCAAAGTGGAAACAACAAAGACGTTAACAATTTTTTTCTTATCTTTGTAGGAAGTACCAAACCTACCTTTCTAGAAACACAATTGGAAAATTGTGTTAAAATTGTGTTACGTTTCACATCGTTCTTCAAATGGTCAAGTTTTATGTTGATATAACACAAAATGAATAACACAGAATGAATGTTAAAGTAAACGGTATATAAAAATTAATTTAGAAACAAATTGTGAATATATTTCTTTAGTAAAATTGACATTTATAACATATTTAACACGTACATTTATCTTTTATTAATTTATCTTGGAATTTACGTGTCAAAACATTATTTTTATGTTTTTTTTGTTTATTTAATCATAAATTATCGTATTTTAATTAAGGTATGTTAAATGTTTTAATCCATTTAACGCAAAATATTCAAAAAACAATCACATTATGTTAAATTTTAACACTCGGTATGTAAAAAAATTCAACATAAAAGTTTTAACAACGGTAGACATTTTAACACACGTTTTTCGCTGTGAAAGATTAACGCTCGCGACGTTATGTGTTGCAATATCCGATATCACGATCCGATACCGATCGGCGCGACTACCTGTGTTCTATTGTACTTCGAAGCGCTTTTATCCCTCGACGTTTAATCCCCTCACGGGCCAACGGGGGTTAACACCTCATTTATATCAACCGGATCCGCGCGATACTCGCACACCTTACACGCGGATCGCGCTTTGTCACGGCACGCAAGCAACGGACGCGAGCCCGTCGTCCTTATCGTCCTCGCGATTCCGCGCGAACGATAGTCTCCGGCTGCGACGAATTACCTTCGAAACGCTGATATTAAGTCTCATAAAGCTCGCGATCACTTCGAAGAAATGCTCAAGTCCCGATTTTTTATCATCGCGCGCGCGAATCATTATTTTGAATTTGTTTGGTTTGTAGCGAACAAAGAGGAGGAACATGTGCGACTTTACATCAGATGCGCGAAGCTAATAAGTTTCGTATAATTTATGATAAAAGTTTATAAGGTTCTTGTAATACATTGGTAAACACAACTTTAGTCATATTGTATTTTCTTGGAAAAGACGGTAATAAAAGGTAAAAAAGAGCTAATAAAGAATTAATATTTTTATAAAAATGAAATATTATTACTTTATACTTAATGTTAAAATTGTAGAATTAGTTGATATAGTCTCTATAGATAAATAGATCAATCATCAAGATTGTGATCTGATTGGCTCTCTAAATAGTATTATGATTTTATTAATTTTTATAACAGGCAACAAATGTGTGGTACGTGATTTAAACAGCCAATCAGTATCCATATTGAAAAATTATCAAACTATCGGTTATCATTTTTCAATGGAATTTTTCATGGATATTGATTCAAACTAATCTATCCTCAATATCTCATCTCTGGTTATTTAGATAAGATACGTCTGTTATAACATCACTTTTCATCAGAACTCTGACGTAACATTTAAATACGAAATCGAGTAAAGTAAGATGAAAGTAAATGCGGATAAAACAATGTACCGGTAACGACGACAATGACTCGTGATCTAAGTTGTAAAGTAAATTCAACGACATGAAACGTTGCGTAATAAGCGCCGCGTGATACGCTTTACTAATTTTATAGAACGAAGTATATCGCGGGGGAAAATTCTGATACGCGAGTGCGCTCGTTATTATTCATCTTAATTGAAACACGAATTAAATTCAACATCTTCACGCGCGGATCCGTTTTCATCATAAATTTAAAGTGAAGTTTAGTAGGTAATATCCTCCTCTCTCACTTGGTTGGTTGACCTGGCGGAAGTTTGACGAGTCCAAAGTGTGCGTGAAGAGCGAGCGTATCTACCTTTAGTCCAGATTATTCTGGATACAGCAAACTGAATTTTCAAGGGAGGAAACCACCTGTTAAAACTCGTTACCTCGCACGAGGTCGGAAGAGGAGGTACCTATCTGGTTTCAAACTGCAAAAAGGAAGTGCAGTTGGATTTCCTCGCGAAATCCCGCCCTCACAGGAATACTCGGCGTCTCTTGATAAATTCAATCGCAATGTCTCTTTGACTTACACCGGGATATCTGTCAAGGAGTTAAGATATTATCCCTTTGACCGCGTTTTCCCCGACGGTGGAGAAAAGTCGACCTCGGGCGGAAGGTTAGTGCCAGTTGAACGGCCCCGTTACCGACGTGGCCACCTACGATTATAATGTATTGCAATATGATATTATGCAGCACTCATGAGTATGACAGGGTATTATCCTCACGCAGCGCAAGATTTCCATATTGCAGGTAACGTGGTATTACGCGAAATCGGCCGCATAATTGCGAATTTACCATTAAACATCGTTGACCACCATACTGTGAATATAAACGCGCGTTGCGTCTCAATATTAAGACTTTTCTCAATCAAGCGGGATTAAATTAATATCTGCCGCTTCACGTACGTTAGATTTATTGCGCGATAGAGAGAGAGAGAGAGAGAGAGAGAGAGAGAAAGAGAAAGAAAGTGAGTACACACGAAACGATTAGCTACAATGCAAGGGGGATATTTTCAGATGTAAAATATGCATTGTTACTTGTATCATCGCTTATATCGATTAATTCTGATTAATCGCATTGAAATTTTAACAGCGGATATTACTGTTCTGTTCTCCCGATCAATAAATCTGCAAAATATTTTCAATACATTGCATAATACTATCCAGTTTATATTAATAATAATAATTATTCGAATAATATTATTAATAATTTAATACACAAACCAGAAATTAACAATGCGTATTCGGATTAGAATATTATATAATGTTACTTTTAACTAATTCATATTCGACCATTTATTCTGATTTGCGTTTCTATTAGTTCAAATCCATGATATGTTTAATCGCGTTGTTCATAAATATTATCCGGGTAGAAAAGTTAAGAATCCTCTGTAATGTCAGATTTTAATAAGTTTAAACATTGAAAACGATCCTTTTCATAATTACGCATTTGTTATAAATCTAAATAATGAGATGATACTATTATATATATTATAATATATATATATATATTTATTATCTTGTATCAATATAGATAGGTATATGAATCTAATAAAATAAAGTATAATTATATATTATAATTATACGTGATTTTATTAGATTGAAGGTAATTGAATAAGTAAGGTATAAATAATGCATTACCTAATTAGTAGATTTATAACAAGTGCAAAATTATTATTTGATTTTATAGTGTAACAAAGTAACTCATCTCGGCGTAACATCTTATCGCTCGAACTCCAACAGCGTGATTAATATATTAAAGATATAATGATATCTTTCTAAATGATATTTTATTCAACTGATACATCTCCTCGGAATTTCACAAATCACACTGTTGGCGTTATACTGAGATACGGCAAAGTTACTTTGTTAAACTATAAGAACGCCAGTGCTTTCCAAATCTCGCTTATCCGCGGCTCGCGATCTTCTTCGCGGATTATAATGCGCGGTCGCGGTCGGCGAATTAAGAATGAGCGCAAGTCTGCAGACGCGGAAAATAAGTTTCTGCATTTCAGATCGTTCGTTCCCGATGTCTTTATTGTCGACCGTTCCCAAGTTATATTACGGCCGGGCCGTAAGTTCGCCAGTTAACAATAAAGCTAAACCTCAGGCGGGCAACGGCAGGGTCACCAGGATGATTTATCGAACTCCTTCCGTCACCGGGTCGTTAATCTTCCTACGCGCTTTGTAGTCATCAGCGTGCATGAAGATGTGTATTTCGGGCTTGTGGTACGCTACACCCCCGTACAAACCGATTTAACGACTTGGCCGAACAAAATGAAACGAAAAAGAATTTAATCCCTGCCGCTCGCGACAATCGAGAATTATTTCAGTCGCGACATTGCGCCGCACCGACCGTTCACATTGTGTCTCGCTCGATATGCCTGCATTTTATTTTGTTGTCAAGTTTACCGATACTATTTACATCGGACTTCCTATTCTGGAGTTTCATGATATGTCGAGGAATAATTTATTTCTACCAATGCACGTAATTACAAATGGTCTGTATAATATTTTGAATTCGCGTAATAATTAATACAGTGCGAATATCAATATTTGATGAAAAACATATAGAGTTATGGACTGTAATGCAAATTATACGATTTTAGTGATGTTTAGATTAAAACGATGGAATCTGTATATATCACAACTATGATCGGTCTAATCGCAAAGTTATCATCTGATATTCGAATTGCAATAATAATGTGCACAAATGGGAAAAGTCGATATTATAGTGTATGTTACAGCCGCTCGATACACGCAGCTGTTGTTCCACATTCGCTAACTTTTGCTTTTTTTTTAATGCTTATATTGTTCTGTAAATATTTAGAAGTCAAGAAGTCAGAAAGTTTTGCACTCGTGTTCTTACATGTCGGAAATTTCCTGGTTAAAATCCGATGGACAAATTAAAATGTTAATAACTTTCGAATTAATTGCGAACAGGAATCGCTATTGGAATTGTTCGTTCCAACGCGTGTATATGAATCCGTGTGCTCTATGAAAATTTTAAAAGCGAAGCAGCGAATTATTAATTTCTTACCCGCACTATAAATATTGTAATGAAAGCCAAATGTGAATTAAAGCCGACCTACGTACGCGCGGTTAGTCGAACTGTTCTATCGCGGTGTCTTTAGTTCCTGGATTTTACGCGAGTGTATTTGTACTTTTTTATTGTATTTTCCCACTATCCCATAATCCTCAGCACGTTTATAGATTCCGGAAGCGTAAATTTAATCCTGTTGCTTTTTTGCAACCGCATGAAATGCCGGCTGCATTAATTAACTTTAATATCGCCTAATTATTTACTTTATCACGCATTGCTCTTAAGCGTCTGTGTTGTACAATCATATATTATACTTTTATGAGGACAAATGTACGTTCTACAGAAAGAAAATCGATATTGTGTCTGTCTCGAACGGATCTCTAAACTATATATCTTCCTAATTGGATATTTGACGAGGATTATGGTTCACTGATTAATTCAACGCAAGAAGATGTTTCACTTCATTGAGTTAAAGATGATGCTATGTCTACTTCGCGAATATATATATATATATATATATATATATATATTAATATAGTTAGTGTATCTATAGTAATTAATCGATGTTAATGAGATTTAATGACAAACCTTAATTATAGATCAGAAGCACGATATCTATTACTATATAATAATATTACTTTATTATACTTATTAACTGATATTTTTTTCTAGTAATTTATTATACGATGCATACACGAACGCGATGGGATTTTACCAAGTGATTTATAGAATTACCGCGACGACGTCGTAGAGGCGAATAAACTGCTCGGCTCCCGCGTTTCTTTTTGCATGTTGGACGTAATGGCGGGCCTTAATAATTGCGTAAACCTGGTATAATTGGCAACACGATACCTTTACGCGGCAGGAAAGTTTGCGACACTTTATATAAAACACACAAACACAGAAGGTAATTATATTCTAGACTTATTGCCAACCGCCAAGTTTCTCGTGGCCAAGTTTCAGCCACTCTCGCGGAATTTATTTATAAAAGCAGAACGCGATAATCAACATTTTTTATAAGTAACAGTAAACTTTAGTCATTATTATGTGCTTTTATTTGATTTTAGTAAGTTGTACAACACCATGATGCAATTAAAGTGAATTAATGTGAAAATTGAAACTTAAGAAAATATACTCTCTCTTTCTTTCTTGCAATACTAACTTTTACATAATATGGAGGAATTGTGTGCAATTATATTATTAGATTTTATAACTGCACTCAATATTGGATATAGACTTAGCCATAAACACTCTTAAAAATTGAAATGTTTACAAGAAAGTAAATCGAAATCAGTCATTGAAAAATAATACTTATTTTTATATTTTAATATTTTATTACTTCTTTTTTGGTTCTTATTATCATTATAGAGAAAACTATGAAATGAAAGAATAAATTAATCGCAATGTTTTATACTTACTGCCAAAACTATATATGCGGAAAGAAAGATTTGGAAATATCTAAAAATTTCTTTAGATACAAGTCTGAAAATAATTTTATTGAACCAACTAAAATAATTATATAACTCAAGTATGATAAACAATGCTGTAAAATGTTTGAACATTCTAGTATCCAGCTAAAATGTCCTACATAATATAATTATTTTCATCGTGCAACAAAATTATTTTCAGATTTTTTTTTAGCTCAATAATTTTAGATATTAAAAAATTTTTATTTTAGATATTGCGAAATTATTTTTTCTGTGTAATTATCCTATCCTGTAATTTTTTTCGGTAATGGTTATTTTTTTCTGTCTATAACGGTAATGAATTCAGCTGTTACTTTTCATCGTTACTTCAACGTGTGTGTTGTGTGTGTGTGTGTGTGTGTTTTCTCTATTAACTTTATATCCTTTCAATAGATCGTATAATTTTGGGTGGAATAAAAATATTCTAAATACAAATTTAAATATTAAAAAATATTTTGCACTTTTTATCTTTAAACTGCGTTCCAATCATTATTACCAATACAAAAAGTCTATAGTATATGTGTGTGTGTGTGTGTGTGTGTATGTAACGTGAACTATAAATTTTCTATACTGACAGTGAATATATTAAAATGCACTGTTAATAATGACGTTAACATTTTAAAACAATATTTAATAAAAATTTTAAATAAAACTTGCCTTTGTGAATATTACAATTCATATTTCAAAGATAAGTATATTAAAACATTACATAAAGAATTGGAAGATTTATAAGATTTTTAACATTGAAAAGTTTATTATATATATAGACTAATTAAAAATTGTACGTTTAGTATTATGCATATATATTACGTGTGTGTGTGTGTGTGTGTGTATGTGTGTATATATATACACACACATCATACTTACATACATATATATATACATGTATTTAATATTGATTAATTAAATAATGTAATTCTTTAATTAATGTAATATCTTACATGTTTGAACATTAGTGACAACGCTGTAAAAAGTTTTAACATTTTAATAACTTTCTAGTTTAAGCATTTTATATAATTATTTTGATGGTCCAAAATGAAATTATTTTTATATACGTATCTTTCTGTATTTATCTGTAAATTTTTAAATATCTTAGCGAAACTTTTCCGTATACTTCAGTATTAAAAAGAAGTATAACAAATTCATTATTTCCTAAATAACGATAATACGTTATTTCTATAAAGTAATGTTTCTAATCCTAGTGATAACGAAACTATTTCGCGCTACGAGATTTGTTTATCAAGTGTTATCAGTACTTATCGCACGTAAATTCTTTTTATCGGTCAGCAAGGCAGAAACTCATGTAACTTAACGTTATCCTTCATATGATAGTGTAGAATTAGCGGTGCTTGTTTAATTAATTAAATTAGCACGGTGACCGTGGTTATTGAAGGATAATGATAGATTTTCCCTCGGTAAAAGGCCACTAACTGGGTAATTTGTGTGTCGTATTTGCTAAACCCGGAATAGCCGGTCACTCCATCACTTAGCGTATTCTCCCCGTAGAATTTTCCGGACTCCTGAGATCTTTGTTTTCATGCAAAAAGTAAACTTCCCACTGATCAACGCTGGAAATACGCTCTGAATGTTTCTCGTGTAAGTATACGTGCAATCTAGGTCTTATCGATCTTTTCGTATACAGAAAAAATTGTTTTCTCTCTCTCTCTCTCTCTCTCTCTCTCTCTCTCTCTCTCTCTCTTCCGTTTGCCCTTCTGCCGCAAATCTCGGATTGCGTGTTACAGCGGATTCACATACTGTAACATTTTATTTTTATTAGAAACACGAGGTGGGATTCTTTTCTCTGCGAAGCGGAACACAGTTTTTAACAAGAGGCAGAGGTAAATTTATTAGGCGAATACTGAGCAAGTGATGAGTGGTGTCGTAGATCAGGATGCTCTACGTCGCTATTAATACAAAGCCGTTTGCCGTTCCTTACGGGATAAGTTATCGTCATCGAGATAACTCTCGTTACCTTGATTCATTACAGCTTTCCCGTTTAACGCCTGGAATCTTAGGGAATTATTTAACTATTCAGCAGGCGATAAATGTAAATTTGAGTAGCTCATTGGCAAAAGTCCACTTGAAATTATTTTTTGACAATATCAGCAAAGAAACTTGTATAATTTTTTTTATTTGTGTTATCAATCAAATATTTTTTTAGTTAAGAAAAATTAAGAGAAATTTATTGTTTTAGTTAATAAAATATGTATAAAATGAAAAAAACGATTTTTATTTATTAAAACAGCATTCATTTGTCTCATTTGTTACTGGAGAAAATTAGATTTTAGCTGATTTTGTAACAAAATGTCCGCTATTTTTAAACATGATTGATGAATATAACTGCATTTGAAATAGTAGAGATTTGAAATAGTTGAGGATTTAATTTCCTTTGTATTTTTCTCGTTGCAACAATAGAAAGCATTCTCCTTACAATGAGAACAATTTAATTTTTTTTGCTATTAGACACACTTTTTTTTCTTACATTTTATAAAGTTATAAAACTGTTTCGGCATATTTTTAACACGTGAGTACTCTTTTTTAACACAAAGCACATTTCTTATTCACTAAAAAGACTAAGCAAATAAATTACTATAAAGAAAGCAAGTGATGAAAAACTAATAACAAGTAATTTAATAAATAATTCAAAAGACAATTATTGATTAGTAAAAAAATTTTAGAATTTTGTCTTTTACATAATAAATATAATATTCATTTATAAAATAGAAACGCGATCAACAATAATCACGTAGTACTTTTATAATGCTAAAACGTTCAATTTGTAACCTGAAAGATACAAGGAATCCAGTGATTTTAGTATATTATTTTTTTATATTTTTAGCTGCTTTTGCATATATAAGTTACTCATTTAGTACATTCTTTTGGAGACATGCTGAAATAATTATTGGAATAGTTTAATGAGGATATGTTATATTTTACGATGCGCATGGGAACACTCGGAAATGTGAAATATTAACTTTCCTCGCCAATGTTTAATTTTTATTACTGAACGAATTGAATGTTTGACGTAACGTATTAGCTTCAACTTTGGCAAGGTTGCGTGTGTATCCTTGATGCTCAGCAGGGCATCAGGTCAGTAACTGTGAATCAATCCTAAGGTGGCTGGCAGCCATTAACTAGCATCGTTTCGCGCTCGTATCTTCTAAAGCAATCTTGCATCGTTTTACAGCGAACTAGCCATATAAGCGTGGTAGTTGGAATTTGTTACTACCCCTTGTGCATTAGCCTTCAATAAAGTGCAACATCATGCTAAAATTTACCGTTGTTGTGATAGTCAACATTGTCAGCGAGAGATAGCTACCGTACTGTGTGCACAGTTGATTTGATTAATTTCACGAAATGCACGGAACAAAAAGAAAACCGACTGTTAACGTCTGAATATTCGGTTAGATAAACGCCGCTGTCAAACTATCTCGTCGAAAATAATTAGCGTTATTTCCGCCGATCGTTTGCGTGAGCTCGCTCCGTGGCGGACGTGACGCGGTGGTACTGGGTCGTTGAAAAAAAGAAAAGAAACATTTTTCAACGAAGGACCTGTACGTGCATAGCAGAAACGTGCCGAAAACGCTTACCGGCGCGGACCTAAGCGCAAAAAAAAAGCCGAGTGGCGAGAAGCCGAGAGAGGGCGGAGAAAGTCTCCAGTCCGAGGAGGAGAGGGTTGGAGCTGATAACAAATCAGGCACACCCGCTGGTCGTCCAGTTTTTACCAAACATTAAATATTTTTTTTCTCTGCGGTAATAGTATGCGCCGGAATCGACACGGATACAGTCGCGTGCAGTTCGCAGTCGTGCATAAGAGGGTGGCGGAAAGCGAGGGAGGGTGCACATCGCGTAACGCGTTTTGAATGCATATGAAGTACGGCGCAACGGTCGAATGGAGAGATTTAAATCAACGGGGCACACGAGCGGTTCTCTCGCCGGCTATATAGATAATGCCAGAACGCGAGTGGTCGCGCTCCATAAATCCTTCGCAAAGAAATTTAACTGCGAGCGTGGAAAAAGAACGTTCGGCCGAGATCCATTCCCGCCTCTCCACCACACGCGATTCTTGTCTATGGAGGAGGAAGTGTCAATTAAAGTCGCCGGTGCGTAAATGACCAGCGTGACGCTCGCCGATCTTTCCACTCATCGTTTTGGGGTGAGGCAACGAAATTTAATGCGGGCAATTAGCCATACGGCGCGTTGCCGAATTATGCACAATTCATAAAACTGTAAAATTACCACTACATCTATTCCACGTGACTTAATCGCAGCGTCGAAACGCGATATCTGTAATTATATTGGCTATTATCCTCCGACAGATTAATTTAAGTGTATTGCATCGAGCTACAAGCGATGAATGAAATTATGTAATAAAAAAGAATGTATGTTCGCCTCCATGTCTGCATCTCTACTCGGTAGACAATAAAAGCCAAATGAGGTTTCATTTTGCCTATCATACTGTCTCGTTCTCCTCCCGTCCTCCTTCTTTCTCTTTCTCTCTGTACGCAATCCTTCTCCGTTTTCAACTTCTGCAAATCGTCAACAAATAGTTCGCAATGTCCCGCTGGGATAGATTTTAATGAACATCACACGAAGGCGCCCCGTGCGCGCCTGTGTGCATCCCATCCGACGAAAGTACACGCGTGGCACGCATTACGCAACGTCAGCCCACGCACCAGCGTTTCGTGACATGCAATTATTACGAACTAAAGCCTGTTTTGCACGCGGGCTAATAAATTACGATGTGCCATCCTATCCGACTAGACTCCACGTGCATAGCCATTTCGCGCGAGCACATGTGTGTTACATCGAAAAGTGCATTTAACATTGCATGCAGTAATATTATCCGAAGTGAAATGAATAAAATAGTGATGATAATTAAAGCACGAGTTAACAAGAGGAAATTATAGAATACATTTGAATATATGTGTATGTGTGTGTTTACACAGGTTTATCGATTACAATTTTATAAATGGTTTCATTGATCCAGATATCTCAATTAGTATTAATTGTATATATAATATGTGTATATATACATATATATATATATGTACGAATAAATAATCGCATAGTTAATTTTACATTAGATATAATTTTACATTAGATACAAGAGAAAGTTAGTATAAACACAAGTAGTATAAACAGTGTAAGTATAAGTAGTATAAGTAGTATAAGTAGTATAAACAGAAATATCTCGGCCATGAAACGTTAATTATAAAGATTTTGTATTTGCAACTTGCAACGAGATCAAAATGGAGAAAATATGTTGAGAAATATAAATTTTGTATTTATTTTTATAAACAAAAATAAATTATTTGATTTATACCAAAATTAAATGTTCCACTTCATACAAATCTATTATTACCGTTGAAAATACTTGAACCAATGCATACAAATTATTTTTAAATAATTTTTCAGAAAATGTATATACAGCCATTTTTATTTTTGAATTTATACAAGGTGTACTTATAACAGATTTATGTTAAATAGGTATTTAAATGTGCACTATTGTTTGTTATCCTATATATATCCTATATATATGAATTTATAAAATGACGATATAATAAATTTATATTGTATATATATATATATATATTAGAGTCGGGACTAAAGTGTAGTCCAGAGAAGCACTTGAAACTCTCTAATGTAAAAAAAATATGAAGAGACACAAAAATGATAATAAAAATTTCTGCATATTTTAATTCATTCGTTACTAACGAATTCGTGATTATATTTATTGTTGAGCGTCCGCTGTATATTAAATGAAAATAAAATATATGCATGCGTATAAAGTAAATTTTGCTAAAATAATTTACAATTTTGCGACTATCAAAACACGAAAAATGAAAAATATATTTTCTATGAATTTTTACGAGAATTAATATTAATTATCTATAGAGTATAACTCTGGCATGTACATCTACAAAAATTTAATTTAGCAGATTTACTATGTTTAAGGTAAATAAACTATACTATAAAAACTTTGTACTATCTACTATGGAAAAAATATTTGGAATCCAAAATACTTATTTTTCATATAAAAAAAACTTTTTAAAACTCTTTTTACCGTATATCATATACAGATAGAGTATTCATACGGTTATACTTATAAATGGGATGTGCAGCTCATGAAGAATTTACAAATAATGCTTAGAAATATGACGTAAAATAACACAATAATTTACAAGATGTGCTTACAAAGTTTTATTAAAGAATACGAATCATAAATATGTGTACGAAGTATAATAATTCTAATCTTTTGCACATATTACAAGTGTTATGATATGAGGTATATGTTTCATGTCATGCATTAATTCAATTTATTGCATTTAAAAGGATGTTCGAGCGACGTCAATTATCACGAATTACAGTACAACCAAAATCTTCAAATTGGTTTTACAGATTGCAAAATATAAGCATTCGGCGAACCTTGAATTATTTGAGCAAAAACGATACTGACTTTTTAACATTAAAATTAAAAGCCTAGAAAAAATATATTAGAAATATATTTAAAATTACGTATTTTACGTGAAAAGATTTAGAATGATAAACAGAGCAATAATTAGGTCTTTAATAGTTCGATCTTGCAAAAGATGATGCTGTAATATGTTAAATAAAAACAAATGTGACACATTTGAGATAGAATGTAAGAATTTAGAATTAAAAAGTCTATATTATCGACATCGATCAAGTTTGGCCGAAAAATATGTACTATCTAATAAAATATTGATTTTTATCTTGTACTTTTATATGTAGAATAATGAGAACATTCAATTTATATTTAAAGATATATGAATCCATAAGAAAAATGCGGTTATATCGCTGCATTATTAGAAAAATTATATAATTACGTAATGATCGATTAGTTTAAGCAGTAAAAGCCTTTCTTTATTATTATTTTTTTTCTATTTTGAATTAAGGAAGATCTTACTGTTAACCCAGTTATTAGAATTATTCTGTACATGTTACATACGATATACACACACACACACCACACAAAGGCACGTGCGCATGCATGGCACATACACATGTACTTAAAACAATTTTTATTTTAAATAATTATATGCTCTTTCTATACTGTTCTAATAATATAAATGGAAAAATACATATTTCTTCTTGTTAGTGATTATTTCGATAACGAGAAAACTTTCTCTGCTCTCTGGCGAAGAAGTCCTTACAAGATGAATGTTTCCGGTATTCCTTTTCAATAATTTAGCCCCTTTATCTTTATCAAGTAACTTTCATTACACGAGATTTTCTTTAAAATTCATGCAACTTGTTAAGATCCACCGAGCAACTGGCCGCGGCAGACAAATTAAATATTAGAAACGCAATTTAATTTAATTTTGACAATTATTTTAGTAATTGCATTTAATATATCGCAACAGTGTAATCCATCGTTGATAATTGGGAACGTACACAACATACGGCGTAGATATAAATTAAATAGAAATGCCGGATGCACTCAAAGATTGACTGGATGCACGTCTAGTTATGCGCCTCTCGATGCGCCTCTCGTTGCACGCTCCGCTTCTTTCCACGATCTCCACTCTGTGCACTATCTTCCGTTCTACGTTTCGTTTCGATAGCATTCGTGATGCTGTTGTCGTTTATGTATTCGTTCAGCATGGGTTCTTGCGAATCGCGCCCGAGCAAAATTTAGGCCATTCTAAAAAACTGCATAATGCATCTAGTATTAGTTGTATCATCAATAAAGAGGAACTGCACATTGCATTGGACAATTGCAATAAAAAACGCAAATTTATTAGCCCCAAATAAATAACTTGCAGCTTATTTTGTAGTTAGATTACTTTCTTATAAAGATTCACGTTTTTAAAATGAGCATTACATAGTAGTACTAGTTCGTCTTTGCTATGTCATGTGACTCGATTTTGATCAGATAATCCTCGTGGGTACATCATAATTCGAGAAACGCGCGCGCACTCTCATCTTCATAGAATTATCACGCCACGTACGACTCTCTGTGCGGATATCTCTCATGACGTCAAACCCATTTCATATTTGTTCATCGTCTATTTCTGCAGCACGCTGTTTCGCAAAATTAGAGTGACCTAGATAAGTATCAGAATATCATAATATACTGAAATACGTACTACTGTTCTACAGATTCTTGAGATTGGTCGATACACATGAAAGAGCATTCAGCATTTTGGCTGTTGATTTTAAATGAAACTTGTACATCAAGTGCAAAAATAATTTTGCATTCTTTTTTGCACATTGACTTTTGAATAGCTCAGCGTTTTTCAACATTTTTTAATTTACGTTACATTAAATAATGAGGTATTTCATGAGATGAACACGCTTCAGAGTTCAGCATAAATCCCTTTATCAAATACACGCTGACATTCAGAAATAAAAAGTAAAGTTGTAAATAAATTTTTTAGTTTTTATTTGTCATTTTAAAAGTAATTTTATTGCAATGATAATATTATTTTAATTAAAATGAAAGTAAGCACTCTATATAATTTTCACAGTTTTTAAAACATTTTTTTCACGCCTCGTTTTTTTTTATCTATTTCAACACGAAAAATATAATTATAATTGAATTGACAAGATATATTGTATATACATATATATATTCGGTAAAATTTTAATGGAAATACGTAAATAGAATTTTTTGTTATTGTAATCAAATATTTTGATACGCAACCAGAACATTTAGTTCTGTAATTTAAGTCAGTATCTCTTAAACGAAGCGTTTGTGAGCAAACTACCAGTGAAAATGTTTTGCGATCCTAAATTCACATTTTAAATTTGATGGTTTAACTCGGAAACATATCCTGTACATGTATTTTACGTTAATCCAATAAATTTTTTAGTGTAAAATTTTTCGTTCTTTTTTTTAAATCTTTTTTAAATTATTCGCGGCACACTTGGAGACCTTTTACAGTACGCTGCGGCAAATCGGTTGAAAAATCCTGGAATATAGAGGGATCTTTAAACCAGAATTATCGAAAACTCGGAATTGCTTTGTACTATATATAGGTACGCGGACGTTCGGGGCAAATGGAGATCATACGTCACGCATTCGGGCGCAGAGCCCATCAGCGGGAACGCACGTTTTATGCCGCACCATTCGCAATTTTTGTGCCCCGTGATCCATGTCCAACCGTAGTTGCGCAGCGGTGGCCGCGCCACTCCTGACTACCAATTCATTGTTGCGCTCGTTTCGAGTCGATGTTCGTAAATCGCACTTGCTATAATTCAGAATTGGAAAACTCGGATGCCGCACGAGAAATAGACGGGCCAATCTCAAACCGTGCGTCAATCAGTAAACGTCGAAAACAACAAATGAGGCGACACTCGAAATGTGTAAGGCCGTGTGTTAAGCCTATATGAGGCTATACAGCATGCAACAATTCGATGTACTATGGACATCCGAACGACGATTAAAAATACTATCCGAGTACCCCAAAGTATCATTTTATTTTTGTTTAGCATTGATTGATTATATTTTTAAATTTATTTATATTTTAGATCTTACGTCCGGTGACATAAACGAGATTTTTCATATTTAATTCGGACGTCAAATTGTTATGTGGGTACACAGAAAAAGATTTCTTTGGATTTAATAAATTTTATTGTATCCAAATAAATTTATTATTTGAAATGATCCAAACAAACCAATGTTTGAATCAATAAGTGCGATTGAATTTGAAACAATGTATATCTTTGTCTTAAATACATTATTTGTTTGAACAGATAATGTCTATCTTCGGTATTCGCGTGATCAAACTGTGCGGCACAAACATAATTGATATAGCACATAGCACTGCTTGTTTAATCCTGTTGTTAGACGTATAAGCTAGTGTTTCCATATATAATGTTATTTCTGTCAAGCAATAGAGGTTTCTCAAATGAAACAACAAATTTTTATTCAAACAAATAATATTTCGTACAAGCATAGGTATATTGTTTTAATGAAACAAATTTTAGTCAAACAAATTTTAATCAAATAAATACTAAATCCAAAGAGACCTTCTTCTCTGTGTACGCATTGGATATTAAAGATTGCAAATTGAAGATTGGAATTCAATTAACCAATTAGATCATTTTAAATTTGTATCCATGTTTCATTCTAATTGATTAAATTCTAAGATTAAATCTCCAATTTATAATCTTGAATCTTCAATGTGTACTTTAATATGAGTTTTATAACGATGGCCAACAGATTCTGACATCGCAGAACTGTGAGCGCGAACTTCTTTATTTGCATGCACCAGCATGCAGAAATGTTTGACGAACGTCTAGCTGACGGTTAATCTGATTGCCGGGCTGCCAGACGTTACTCGCATGCCTTTCGATCTCTCTCGAAACGTTTCTCTGCAGCCTCGAAGGCGAACAGACGCGATGGGTTACTCTTTACCGGACCATTTGGAGCTATCGATAAATAGTCAAAAATCCATTTCAAATTAAAACCTAGTTTAATCAGTGGGAAACAACTTTCGTACGACTTTTTTATATATTCTGCATCCTGTCATGTATTTTGCGTACGTCGATTGTCACCGAGCTGACTCATCCGATCGGAACGAACCTGGCTACGATCAGGATCAATAAGCCATGCGTTAATCACGCCAGCGAAACGACACTCTGCGGAGTGTCGAAAATAGTATAGGACACGTTGCGAACACGGGCTATTAGACCAGGAAATCGAAAGGGGGGGATTTGTAGCAGTTATTGTGTTACATCCGACGTTCGCGCGGTTGACACCGCGACCGGGATTGTGTCCCTTCTGTTTTCCAGTCCTGACGGCGCGCGGCGATTCGACCGCGACCGAGAACGGCCACGCGTCCGTTCAATTATGCCGATGAATTCGATCACGGGACCATCCCGCGAATTGATCGAATGATATGACTAACGACAGATAATTATAGGCATTGAACGTTACAGCTGGACAACGGGATTAGTTGAGCGTTTGTTTGTTATCGTGGGGTGTTTATTAACCAAAAACAGCATGATTGATTATAATCTTAACATTTGGATCGAATGACAGTTTGTATCACATTAGTGAAGAACGAGATAGCATTTGTACTTTATTCGAAATCAATTTCTGCATCATTGTTGACAGTTTTGTTCTTAACAATTACTTTCCTCACGACGAATAATCATTATGACGATTAATGTTCGTTAAATTACTGTCAATATGGACTTTAACTTTAATTTCATTATTAGTTTAACTTATTTCTCATCTTTTTCTAGTTTTAATTAAAAAAGAATACACGGAAAACGTTCCGTTACGAATGGAACGATTGCTAAAGTATTAAAAAATTTAACTAAATACAGATCTAAAAATAATTTTATTGTACCATCAAAATAATTATGTAGAATGTTTACGTATTCAACATTCAAAATTTTTTGCATTCTACGAGTAGAATGTTTAAGTTGATGATATAGTACTGCAAAAATTTTTTTTAATTATATCATACTGAGTTTATACATATTTATATATATAATTTATCATATTATAAATTTATTGTGCCGTTTATTAAAAATGGAAAGGGAAAAGACTGATGAGAAATGGATGTTCTCTGAATCTCTTTTTAATATATTTTGGATTATAGAGATTTTTATCTCCTCAAACTTTGCATTATAGAGGTCAATTTTGAAATAATTTAAGTTGTAAAAGTAAAATTAGATTTACATAGTGAACTCATAAATTCGAGTTAATCTCTTTTTTTTTCAAGAGATTTTCTTTAAAGAATAAATGAAAATTTGAATTGCAGACATTTTTGAATTAGAGAGATTTGAGTTAAAGAAGTTTGACTGTATTTATCGAACAATTTAATCCGCTACACAATCAGGAACGTAATGAATGAAAGGAATTAACGTCATATCGACAAGTCGTGATGACTCGTTGCAGAAAAAAAAATCGTTAGGTGTATATGTACGTCGAGATCAGAATCATATGATCAACTGACCGACATCGCGATAAAGTCCCGTCGCGATTGCAAATTGTCGTCGTTGGTTGTACAATCAAACAGGTCTAGTTCCGCAAACGTACACCCACACAACGATGGATATGCGTTGTTAACATATAACTGTTTACGATCAGCTGAAACGAATGCGCGTAATCCCGCTTGATTCGAGATCGGGTCCTGCACTCAGCTTCGGTGGCACGGTCCGCCTGACGGATCGCTGGAAAAAGGAGATAAACGAATTACCCCGCTTGTCAAACAAAACCTCCATTATTTGTGTCGGCGTGGCTCAGTTCGTTACGCAAGACTTTGTCCGACTGATTTGAGCGGCCTCGGTTCGGCTCGGTTTGGCTCGGTTTGGCTTGGCGCGACAAACACAATCGGATACGTCGTATGTACACGGAAACAATGTTACTAAAATATCTAAAATTTTAGTTAAATATATACTTAAAATAATCTTTTTAGGCCAACAAAATAATTATGTTAGGTAACTCAAGCATGATGAGCAATGTTGCAAAAAATTTTGTTTTTCTAACAATCAATTTGAATGTTTTACATAATTATTTTGACAATTATTTAAAGATTTATATCTATAGCAAAATTTGTAGATAGTGCTTCCGTTAAATTATTCTTTCAGTGTTGCAGTTCAAAACATAACAGCTTTCAAAAAATGTCGCATATGAAAATGCTATAGCATACGTTACGTTCTTACAGATTTTCATATGCAATATAGTTTCAGAAATATTCAAATAAAGCTATTGAATATTCGTGAATGATGAAATTTGTGACTCAATGAGAACCTGTTAGAAAATGGATAAATTCTAATAAAAGGATTATTTATTGGTTATTTTAGAAATCCCAGTAATCAAAATTGTAACTTTCGAAAAATTAAAAAAAATGTTTTATTTTTTACAACTATGATATTAAAAATTATTGAAAATATAAACGTAAAATACGTTTCATTATCTTATACATTAAATGAGTAGTACATATCACTTTTAAAACTTATTTCTAAAAAAAAATCTTATTTTGAAAATATTTACTTATGCTATTTCTAAAAAAGAATGAATATTTTTGTACACATAATATAAAGTTTTTGAATTAGAAAATTTTGTAAATATAATGATAGACTTCTAAAAATGTTATAAAATGATTTTTAAAAAAGATAGTTATTGGTAAAAAATGTACACAATTTATAAAAAAAAACAGATTTGACATTGAATTTCAATATGCTAAAGTATGATTTACTATTGAATGTATTTTTACAGTATTTTATCTCAATTTTAATAAAAATTGACTTAGGGGAGCTTCTGAAATGATTGATTTATTTGTCACTGAATTACAATCATGTACTCTTAAAAAAAGCTCAAGAATATATTTTACTATAATCTATATGATATATTTCTATATATAAGATCCTTCGCATCAACTAAGTTCATATCAAGAAGCCGTTTCTCTCTCGACTATTCTCGTAAGACAACCGTGTATAATTTGACGACAAGCTAAGTACTAATTAGCTCCGATCTTCTTTTTAACATTAGTTACTTTTTCACGGCAAGATCATTCTCCTTTGAGTGGCGCTTGAAATTGGTTTTAATTAAAGTTTAACAATACGTCTCTTCTCGTCGCGCTTCGTTGATCGGGTCGCTCGTCGATATTGTCTCCTTCGAACGCATTTACAACGTGCTTCAGTGAGCCGAAATTTAGTGACTGAAGACATTTTAATTGCGAACAATGTTCTCCATCTGTAAACATGAAACACGCCACGGTTAAATCCTGTACTTCGTCGGCTATGTTAGAAACGTCTTGCATTTAACGTCATTGTCGTTGACGAGACCACGACGTACCTTTGAAATAATTGTAACGCGGGATACAGGCGTTATATTTGTTTGCCGGGGTTACAGGGCTGTTGTTATTATTCACATAAATTGTTTTTGCAACCCACGCTCTCTTGCAAACAGTGCGAGCGTGCGAATAAAATAAAAATTTGGTTATACATGTCGCGCGTAGTTTGTAAATATTTGGGACAGTTCGATATAAACAAAACTGCGGATAGTTGACACACGCTACATGGTGGAATCGAACTTAATTTCCGTAGGGGCGCAAGCAGCGGGATATGACGTGAAACATCTATTTATATTATATAATTGATGAAAACAGAAAAGAAATGTGCTATGTCTATATTAGAATGCTCCTAGTTGTTATGAATATCTTGTATTGAGTTTCCATCGTAAAATTTAATCAAATTTATTTGAATCCATACACATATATGTATACAGAAAACATAACGCAGAAAAAACATTTTATATTTAATATCGGTCTTTATTAAAATGTTTTGTTGAATTTTTAACACATTCGCGTTATATAATTATAATTTAACATAATACATGATTGTGTTATTTGAATATTTTATGTTGAATTGACAATTAATATTTTTTAATGTTAAAATAATGTAATTTATAAGTAAATAAAAAAACATAAAAATAATATATATATATATATATATATATATATATACTTTCAGAGTAAATTTTAAAATAAATGATTAGAATATGTATTAATTTAATATATAAATGTTAATTTTATTGAAAAAATATGCTTCTATATTTACAAATTATATCAATGTTATATTTTTGTTAAAATTTTTATGTAATATTTGTAACATATTCATTTCGCATTATATTAATACAAAATTTCATTGAACCGTGGAACATGAAATGTGTTAAATGTAATATATATATATATATTTTCCAATTTTGTATTATCATAATTTTATTTGAATTTATTATTCTTTTAATATGCTATTGAAAATCGCATTTGTTAATCAGATGTAATAAGATGAAATAATTTCGGACACCAGAAGCCATACAATTGGAATGTATTACATGATCGGTTCTATCTGCATCCGTCCTCTATTCACATTTCATCTGCCACTTTGTAGACGCTCGGTGCATCTTCAATGTGCCCCATTGACGCTAGATCTCACGATTGCGCCATTGGTTTGCTTCATTTTCTCATCGCTTCTCTCTACACGTTTTCCGTCTTCCAAGATAATTGACATTGCAGTGGTTGAGATATTATCATATTGAAAGAAAGTGATAATGATTTTGAAATTTTAATTTTTTCGAACATTTTGCGTGAAACGAGAGATTTCTTTACCACAATGTGCTGTCAATCTTTTTTCTTCAGACAAAAAATGGTGGGAAAGAAATAGATTTTTTTTCAAGACAAAGAATGCATCTCATGCTATTCTTAAGCGTGATATTTTTTTTATTCAATTAATGATATTCGCTTATTATGTATTTTGTTAACGATGTCTACTTTTTTTTTATTATTTTTTCAAATATAATATAAATTAAAGAATAGAGTAAGATATTCAAGTTTGTCTCTGTTCATCTTCGCTCTAAGTTACGAAATTTAACGTAACAATCTTTGATTAAATGTAACTTGGCAATTCGCAAACTACTCGACTCGTCGAACCTGGAATGAGAATAATGCAAGGTATGAATGGAGATTGGATGAAGGAAAGGAAATATTCCGTCTCTACAGATTGTTACATCATAAATTAAAACATTTGATTGGAATCAAAGAGATTGCCACAATTAGAAATGCAATACATATCACATAATAATGCACGTATCATCACGGAATACCATTTAAACTTTAAAGAGCTAAAAATAACTTAAATTGAGTTTCATTTGACGTTATGAATTTAATAATGTACAGTTTGTGCTTTATTGATATCATGATTTATTTTATTTCTTTCGTCAATATATGATTGTTTCAATGCCACTATGGTGACTTTTCCTATAAATGTTAAAGAAATACATAGCTAATTATACACGAATCTTTATTCGCAGGAACTTATTCGAATGACTTAGACGGTTTGGAACATTTCTTCTTCAGAATGTTGTGCCTCGATATTCCATTTTATAATAATTAGGAATCGCGTGCCCCCCTAAATGCATCACGATGAATCATTCACGTCTCCTGTCCATAACATTTCAACTTAGGCAAGAACTGTCAAATTTTTATCTCGATTATGTACCACGGGATGGATCATTCGAGATCTCTCAGGATGTTTCTTCCAACCGAATAATTTCATGATGATACATTGTAAGCTGATTGTCGACAAAATTGACGATAGCGACACGAAGGAAACGACATGCGGGGAAAGTCAGATCGTGGGAGAAAGTCACCGACGCGCTGAAGTGTAGATGAAACGGCTAAAACGTAAGAACGAGGAAGGAATAGACGTAGAGAGGTGGAGTTGTTATCACGGCTCTGCGGTAAATGAAAACCCTCTCTAGTCTGTATACCACTAACGCCGCTGCGGAGTGCCGGCGTACAACTTCGTAATAATCAAACCCTTGGAATCCTCCCCTTTTCAACCTTTAGTATATTTCTCGACTTACCAGCACACTGCAGTGTCTCGTAATTTTTTATCATTCGCATCGCAGAGCAAGAAACGGCTAGTTCGAATCGTTTGAACATTGTTGCTTATTCAAATATTGCTTTCTCATGAAATATTGTCAACGAACGAAACCGTAATCAATAATTAATTTTGAAACAACAAGTTACTTGCTCCCTAAAAATAATGCTTCCTAATAAATTAATTTCTTTTTAATATTATTTGTGTATCGCGCTTCTTTATTTATCGTAATTAGACTTCTATTTAAAAAAACAGGATACTTTTATCTATCATAGTAAAAAATTTTTTATTCTTATGCTAAAATAAGTCCTTATTAAATCTTTTTCTATTTTTAATATCTGAGTGTTAATTTAATATAATGTGATTATGTTATTTGAATATTTTATGTTTAGTTTATATTCAATAACTTACCGTTAAAATATCACAATTTGTGAATAAGTGAATAATTAACATAAAAATAATGTATTTAAAATTTTGAAAGATAGACGAATGAAACGTATTAATTTATTATGAATGTTATTATAATTTTACTGAAGCATGTTTATTTAACATATTATAAATATTAATTTTACTGAAGAAATATGCTTCTATATATAAATATATGTATGTACACAGTTTACTTAAAAATTTTGTCAGTCTTACATTTTTGTATTTTGTATTTAATTTTTTCCACAATATTTTTGTTATTTTCTAACTTAGGGGAAATCGGGACACCATGGATCGATTGTTTAACATAATCTGAAATGTTTAAATTAATACTAATACAATACGACTGTTACTTCGTTGCTCATTTATCTAAGTGGCAGTGATTAAATTTTATTGTATCGAAAAGTATCGATAATTAATGATTTTTGGTGCAAAAGTAACTTTTTGTTACTTTTGCACCAAAAATCATTAATTATCGATACTTTTCGATACAATAAAATTTAATCACTGCCACTTAGATAAATACTACGTTATAATCTAACACATTTATTTTTTATAGTTTTCTATTAAATTATATAATTAAATGTATAGTTGAGGTATCATGGGTCATACATTAAATATTCATGATGAAACGGGACAATATAGAAAATATATGTAATAAAAGGGCAGTTTATACTTCTAAACAATTAATTTTATTTTATCGTAATATATTTTTTATCTTATATTAATGGTTATTTCTCATTTGTTTTCTTATGACTTTCTATTTTATTATTTAATAATTATTAGTTATAATTATATTTTATTGTATTAGTGACTATACTAAGAATGTGTGAGTTAATTAAAAAATAAAAATAAAAAATAAAAAATAAAAAATACTTTTCAATTTTCGTCACCGTTATTTGTTGTATAATCCTACTATTTTGAGTATGATCCATGATACCCTGAGTATGGGACACCATGGATTATTTCTTAAAAAATATGTTTTTATTTTTTTCTTAAAAACTAATAAATATTTACTAAATATACTTATTAAATTTTAAAATATACATTATGCTTTAATTATTAAAAAAAAAATGATACAAAAATTGTTATATTTAAATGCACTTTTAAGAGTTTGAATTTTTGTCACTCATGATGCCCCTACTTGTGTTAATTAAATGAACACATAAATTTGGATAAACCGTTTGAGACATGTAGAATGTGTTAAATTTAATTTATATTTTCTAACTATGTCCACATAGCGTAAAATATTCAAAAACTAATTTGATTTATATTTCAAACAGTCTATATGTACCAGAATAGTAGAAGAATGTTCAAATGATAATGTTCAGAATATTATATGAACACTTCTTGTATGTACTACTGTAATTGTTCACTTATGAGCAGTAGTGAGTATTCCTACCAATAGATGAATGTGTCAGAGCCGTAGCTTACAATACATCTATATGATAGAATAAAAGACGTATTCTATTGTGAAAGTATGAAATGAGCGGGAGCTTCTAAAGTTGGGCTTCATGATAAAAGTAAATGAAATGTCTTTTTAACAGTAAATTTTATTTAAGAATTAATTCGGGGATTCTGATATTCCTGGGAGAATTATATTCTTTTTTAATACATGTGGAATATTCTCTAAACATATAACATATGTATTCTTTAAACATATATAAATATTATATGATTATATGAATATTACTTTTACATTCTAAATATTTCAGGACGTACTGAAATATCCTTAGAATGTTATTTTGGGAACATTTTATAAATACTTCAAAAATTTATCATTAGCTGAAGAAGTGCATTAAGTTATCACATCGAAAAGTGAACTTTAATCTTCTTCACTTTTCGGTAATTCCCTTAATATCGATAAGCATCTCGTTAGGAGAGAACTACATTCGTCATAGAGCTTGACCTAGTTCTTTAATTTGCCCGATCGCTTCATTCCGATGATCGTTCACGAATATTCGTGTCCGTCGAGGAATCTTCTTACTGCATAATGCCGAGTCGATAATAATTCTAGTAGAAGTATTCCGGGAAACTTTTAAAATATATTTATATTTTAAAATGAGCAAAAACACAATTACTCTCGCGATCAAAAAGTGTATATTGTCGTTATGCGACAATAGCGAACAAATAATTGTCGATATACGAAGAATGATATTTAAATTATTATACTCGATGAGAAGTTTCACGCGAGTGTTATGTCTGGCGCGAGAATAAATCCTCAGCCAGTGAAGAAGTTAAGAGGGTTGGCTATATGGGTGAAGAACGGTAAGGGTGGAAGGATAACGAGAAAGTGAAAAGACGGGCCAAAAGAGCCGGGAAGACGAAGAGGGGAAAACGAGAGTTGAGCAAAAAAAAAAAACTCGTTGAACGTGAAAGAAGTGCGTTTAATTAAACCGACGGACAAGTGCAGGCGCGGCATTAACGTCCGTCGCTCTTCCACGTCTTCCGCACCCGCAGTCCGCTTTGTGTTTGCCGATCCGCGCCAGACGGGAATACCTATGGGAATCAATCGCTTCCGGCAAGATTTGAATTTTCATCTGATTATTACCAAAACGGGATATGATAGAACGCAACGTTTGCACTCTGCAGCGCATTTTTAAACCGTCAAACGCATATTTCGAGAGCAGTGACCGATGCAACCATAAATTGCAATTTATTTAACATTATGATAATGAAATTTATGTGTGATGGATTTATATAAATATAATATGAATAAAATATATGGATGATATTAGATTTGATAATATTTTATTAATTATTTTCTTTACATCAAATAATAATTGGAATTAAATATTTAATATCGATTCGATGTGATACGCAATAACAATTTGTTCTCTACCTAACGAGCGTTCAGTTTGTCATATGTGTATATGTATACGGCTCAGATCGATAAACATTACGCGATACGTCGGAAGGAAGCCAAAGTAATCGCAACCGCAAGATAATCTTCTTTGTTTCTAGTCTTTCAGGATTATTCTTAACTTATGTGGTTGACCACATGCATGACGTCATAACAGCCTTAGTATAAGATATCTATAATTAACAATTTATTAGCAGTAATTATAGCAGTGGATATGTATTTAGAAATAATTTTATTAAACAAATTATATATATATGAAAGTAAATTATACTTAATATAAATAGAGGGTATTCCGGAAATTATAGTATAATTAGAAAGGAGATAATTTCTTTATGTATAAGTAAGTTGAAAAAACAAATAAAATAAATTTTTTTTTGCACCACAACATTTTAAATAATTTTTTAATTAATAAATAAATAATTGAAATTTATTGCTATACTTTAAATTATATTCATCACTGTCAGATTGACATAGAAATAGTGGTGAACAGTCAGATTCGGTAGCAAGCAGATTGTGCAAGCGTACTTAAATTACAAATATTCAAACTCGATTTTTTTCGAAAATAGGGCTTTATATTCGAAAAAATTTTATTCTACACCTTCAACTTAAAAAAAAATCATCTTTTTTTCCGATTATTTTCAAAATCTTATATACATGGTTAAATATATGTATATGTATATATCAATTACAAGTATTATATAATTTATCTACTGTAATATACTTATACATAATATCCTTTATATACTTTCAGTCTTTTTGTGACCAATCTTGAAAAAAACCAATGCCAAAAATTTTAATTTTTGGTGATTGTTTATTTGACATACATTTCTTCTAAATTTTAACACACCACTGAAAATGGTTGTAAAAAATTTTTAGACACTTTTTATAATTGATTTTTGCAAGAGATTATAATGTCGATCGAAGCCTTTCGGATGTCAGGAATTGAGTCGTAGTGCTCATCTTTCATCCACATTTTAAGTTTGGGAAAAAAAAAGAAGAAATTTACAAAGTGGAAAATCCGAAGAATACAGCACTAGTGAAGTATAACATTTTTTTGTCTTTGTACGACAAGTCTTGTATGAGCTTCGAATTGTGCATCAAAATATAATGCAACAGTGGCCACGATACAAAAAGATTGTCATTTTTGGCAGCAAATCTGTCATTTATGACAGAAAATCATAGCTATGAACATTTATGAATTATTGAAACATAAAGCTAAATAATGATACTATTTGTCAACATGTGACGTCAACAGAAATCCTTAATCGGGAACAATTATCTGGAGTATTTTTATGTCCTAGCGATGAGAAAATTTGAATTGTTATAAAATGAATATTTTTTATCAAACATATTTTTTTCTTCTTTAATAATTATTTTTACGAACCTTTAAATATGCAATTCCATCGAAAATTCGCAGAGCGTTACATTAATAAAATTTTTATTTTTTTAGAAATAATGTTAAAAATACACTCATAATAAATTGCTTAATGTGCTCATTTCGTTTTATCTTTTTCAGAAAAATGTAAATAAATTCATATTATAATGTTCTTAAATTCCAATAAACATCGGAAATTAATCAATAATACGCGCGTATTATGTTAATAATAATCATTTTAATTGGAGTATAAAAACATCCCAAGGGATCGTTTTTAAAAAATGAGATAACTCTTCAGTTAAAAAAATTTATCGCAAAGAAAAAGCTGTAGTTTATATGTATATATATCGCTCTGTTACTTCAAAAATTCACACAACTAAGAAAACGTAATTTTCCATTTATTATCATAAATGAATTGAGTAAATTTAATTTAAGTAAATTTCATAAAAAATTGTCAAAAACATCACAATTCGAAAAGGATGAACAAAGTGTCATAAGACATTACAAATGTACAATAATAAGTTATCAATCTTAAATAATATTTTGATGTGAATTTGAATATGCATATTTAGTTCTATAATTGCGGGCCAAAATTATTTTCAGTCTTTAAGAGGATTCTATACTCATCTCTCTCTCTTTTTCTGTTTTACCTAAACGCAATAATTTTTGTGTCACAATTTCTTTTTTCTTTTCTTATAAATTTGAAAATGTTTTTTTCCAGAATTAAAGCATTAATATATATTTGTAAGATAGAGTTTATACCGAGAACGCAAAAAATTGTTTGAATGAATTGAAATCTTCTTTTCTTAATCCAATATTAAGTCTAAAGCTATCAATATTGTAACATTTGCTTAATATTAAAAGCTTTACAATCTTACGAAATAATAGTCCACAAACAAGTAATTTACATGAACAAACACTGTCTTAGTTAATTCTTAGAATTAGACTTGTTAGTCATCTAATACGAAGATGCGTTACGAAAATTTATGCGTGTGTGAAATATTGATGTAAATGATATGTAATGATGTATCAGTGACATAAATCGTATGTGTGCAAGTTTTGAATCGATAAAATAGAAAGAGATGACTATAGAATTCCCTTAAATACAATCTTAAACTGAACTGTTATAATAATATTACAAATTAAATTACCAAGCAATTTAATAATATTGATACTATGAGCATTTTAAAAAACTGTAAATAATATTGCGAAAACTATCGCCTCAAGCAGAATTCAAATCTGAAATTTGAATTGAGACTGGTAATAATATTTTCTCGTAACAACAAATTATTTTTTGCAATAAATAATTTACAGCTTTTTAAGATATCTATTACCATTAAATTATTTATAGACTTTAGGATGCTTATTAACATTAATATTATTAAATTACTTGATAATTTAATTTGTGATATTATTACTCCAGTTTAAGATTGCGGTATAATCTATACCAGTTCAGTATAAGATTAAAAACTGCAAATTTTGGCGCACTGTAGTTGTAGAACTGGATATATATATAAATTCTGTCAATAATAAAGTTGACAAGGACATATATAAGAGTCAAGCGCCGAAATGGAAACGCAAATGTAACTACGAAATTTAATGTAATAAAGTTTTCATTATGTATATTAAAATTTTCAAATTACATAAGTTAATCAAATCGATAATATATTTTATGACTATATTTTCGAGTCAAATCTCAAAGTTGCATTATTATTAATATGAATTGAAGAATCTTAATAGTATATGATCGTGACAATAGATGAGAGAGAAAGAGAGAGAGAGAGAGAGAGAGAGAGAATCATTTCCAGTACAATACAAACTACTCACGAACGTTGTTATTGTACAGGGAAAATCTCTGAATATGCTAATGAATTCAAAACGCATGAAGTAAGTATACGAGCAATCGTATATTATTCCGAAAAAACTATTCCGAAAAAAAAGATTCTATAACAGAGTCTGGTCACGAGATGATATATTTTTTATTGGTCCGTCATAACATATATAAAAAGAGATAAAATATATACTCTCCTTTTTCACATTTGTTTTGACAAAATTGTTCGTGGCGCTATATTATAGAGTCTTTAGAAAAGATCTACCTGTAAAGCTCATTGGTCATCACATTCGTATCGTAAGGAGTTAAAAAATACAAAAATTAATGAGAAATAGTCCAAGAAATCAGTAAGAATAAGAAAATAGATATGTTCAACTAGAATAGTCAAAGTAATATAAAATTAAAATAACATGTCTAATAATTAGTCAAAGATAAAATTAAAGTTATGTATAGCATGACAGATATTAACTGATCAAAATTAACATAAGATACTGCAAAATTATATCATGTTGATAATAGATATGTATTGAGGATCTTTGGTATCCGTTTATAGATTAGGATTGCTTCTTGATATGGAGTATCTAAACATATCTCCGAGATCAATCTTTTCCTACAATAGAATTTTTCATCTAAAATCTCCACAAATGCTCTCAAAATCAAATTGATCAAATTATAACCTATAATCAATTATTACAGAACGGGTAGACGTATTTCATCTTGTATAATTTCGGTGTTCAGCAATCCTTATTTTAATATTGTGCTTGTTTGTCCGATGTAAAAAGCAGTATAATTTTTGTACGATTTTATGAACGTATTGTTCTTTTATGTAATGTGAACATAGGTCTTTGTGAATTATAATTTTCGAATTTTAATCGTGCTAAAAAACAAAACTCTATGTCTTAATTAAATTTACATAAATTATTAACTATTAATATTTAAGCATTAAGCTCTACTCAGACCGATAAAGCCTTTCCATTATTTATTATATATTCAAAAAAGGTGGGTTTTTTAAATTATTGAAGTAAAAGTTACAAAGATGACATTTGATCATGTTATATTCTTCTTTAGCAACATTATTTGATTAGTTTATAAATTTTGTCAAGCTGGAAAACATTTTTTCTCTCTTCTGGGAAACTTAATTTCTCTCTTGAACTATTATTTTTGAAATAAGGGAATAGAATTTATATAATGTAATTTTTAAATGAATATGCCAATCTCTCTTCTCTCTTTCTCTCTCTCTCTCTCTCTCTCTCTCTCTCTCTCTCTCTCTATTTCGTTATATTCATCAAATTTAAAGATCCCACCTCACGTCTCTGTCGTGAGCTGAAACGAAAGTCATGAAACGAAAAGTTATAAAGCGCGCTATATATTAACGCAGATGTATTGTATTTCCGTTCCATTAATTTTACGTACGTTGAAATGTTCGTACAAACCTACGTGCGGTATTATGTTACCTATTATATATTTTCCTTGCAACTGATTTAATCGATATCGAGTGTAAAATTAAAATGCACAGTCAGGGCGAATTTAAGATCGGCAGCGTAATTATTACATTTGTAACGTTTTTTCATTATTTTTATATAAATAATATATTTCTTGGTATATTAATAACGCTTAAAATTATATCTGACGTATCGTATGAATTCCGAGATAAGTCGCCTCTCTATTTCGAGTTTATACGTATAGTTTACTCGCGCACGTTATTTTCTTTCGACGGTTTCAGCTTTCCTTAGCTATCCTCCCTTAATATGCTTATCTTTGTTATATACTTATAGTATATGTCTGCGCTACCCTTTAAGAGCTATTGCATTACGTAGGTAACAAGGTTTGGATAGGATCGATCTTTGTAAGCCACTTGAGCCATTCAGACTGATTGAGGCAATTCATTTCGCTTTCTTTATAATCATATTATCATATTATGCCTCCGTTTTACGATCTTTATTATTAATTTTTGTACCACCTCATTTTGCAAAATTTCAAAATAATATCTTGACAATATTATCACGTATTAATTAATAGCAGTGGCAACGTAATATGTATAATACAAATATATTGCGGCGGCATAATATGATATATCGGTATTTTACATAAATGCAATATCTAAACGTTAATGCATAGTAATACATGATATTTGCAATATTGTCAATTTATTAACATGTAGATAGGATTTATCTCGTAATATCCCCCGAATTAGCGCTAACTCCCGGCAGTAATTCAATAAACATTTGCGACCAAAGTTACTACGGCCAATAGTTGGCCACGGATGCGGCCGGATATCACATGATTGGTTACCACCGTCTAGCATCGTGCAGCCGTCCATGCACAATCTATGGTACGACTTTTGCGATGCCATTATGCATCTTCGTAGCTCGTAAAATCGGCACGTCGGGCATGAGGCACATGTATCGCGTGCCGTAGCCGTTACATCTTTACGATTATCCAACGAACAATAAAGCTAACGCACAACCGTCGACTTAATGGATAAGCTAAGACCAATAAATGCGGCACAGTCGCAATACGGTTGCCCATGCTCTATGCGGCCGCTTTTAACCAGTCTGATGATGCTGTTTCACGGTTGACTGCGAATTTGGAAATTCGACTTGGGATATGTCTTACCGATATTACGTACGCGGGTATACATGTCAACTCACTTTACCTCCGCCAAGGAGGAAGCAAAATGCTCTCCCGAGCTTTGATTACGCTTCTCTGTCGGATACAAGTACGTTTTTGAGGCGCACTTTTAATAAATCCTTCTTAGACGCAACGCTCCCTCAATTCATGCACCAGTGAAGTGCACCGGTTATAACAACGCTGTTCATCAAGAGATTTTGCAGCGTTTTATCATGCATTGGTTAATTTTCCTAGGTTCATTACGCTCATACTGTAATTATTACTGGCGTCTGCCGCAATTAATGTTACTTAAATTAAAAAAATATGATCGTTAGACATGAATCGGGCGCTTCAATTGTTTATTAATTTTAACTACCGCACGGATTTTTGTAATCGATCGCTCAATGCCGCACTATTGTTTTATGCTTAATTTTCACAAAATAAGTGTAAATTGATATATGACTTAAAATTTAATGTTTTCATATTTATATATGTTTAGGGTAACTCCGGTATATACGCCGCACTTGACAAAAATTTATTAAATATTATTTACTATTTTTAAGATAAATGAATTATATACAATCAGTAAAAATATTAGAAATCCGAAATACTTATTTTTCGTAAAGAATTGAAGCCCATAAAACAAATTCTAATTTCATTTTTAAAACTGCATCAAAAAATACGTAAGAATGAGTTAAAATTATTTATTTAATAAAATTATTATCGATCAGTATAATATCATTCTTGCGTCATATACAGTATAAACACATATTTATCGTCGCTATAAATTGTAAAATATTTGTATAATATAATTTTAAATAAATTTTTTTATTAAAATAGATTTTTTAATAAAATATTTTAAAAAATCTTTGGTTATAATTAATAGACCTCTTTAGAATTCACAAATACTATATAAAATTAATGCGAAGCGTTCATATACAAATGGTAATATAAAAAATATATGTGTAATCAAATTGGTACACACAACGTCCTGGACTTATATAAGTATGTATCCAATTCGATACACATGGCAGCCAAAATGTTAATAATGTATGTTAAATTTTGCTAAGGTACATCTTATTTTTATTACGTCCGGTCTTTCAGATGTCGAAACATTTGTTCATTTAAATGCAATATTGCCATCGTGCTACAATTAAATGTTACTCATGGAAATTCATGTTTTTGAAAGCATTGCACTTTCTTCAACTAGGACAATCCTAGTTGAATCGAAGAAACGTACACAAAAAGGTTTTGTGGATTCATTTTTATCGTTTATTGTTCGACCATGCGACTGGATTCAAACAATTGTTTCCTTGTTTGCCGTGGATTCGTATAAAAGGGGTACTTTATGTGGGGAACGAAACGAATCCCTAGGTTTTTCAAAGGGGCATCCCTTCAGTCCAAACGTAGCACGTTTGTCTAAACTGTAGGTTCCATTTACCGCAGCCTTTTAAAAGCACCAAGAGCTGAACAATTTCACTGTAACAGTTTTCTATGTAGGACGTTAGTAGAAAAACATCCGATTCTTACAGTAAATTTTTCACGACTACGCTTGTCTTACCTAACGTTTACTGATTCTCGTGCGCAATAAATAACCAAATCCATAATGAAGTAATGTTATTCATAGCGAAGTTTGCGATGATGATGTTAATAGAGTATTATGATTGTTATTAAAGTATTTTAAATTACAATGTACATATTTCCTATATATGGAAAAAACAGTTTTGATAAAGTATTTAAACATTTAACTAGATACACATGTAAATATCTGAAAATAATTTTGTTAAATTATCAAAATAATTATGTAGGACACTCAAACACTGATTACTAGAATATCCAAACTTTTGCAGCATTATTATCATGCTTAAATATTCTACATAATTATTTTAATAGTTTAACAAAATTATTTTCCCCCTCCCTCCACCCGTCGATTTATATTCGAGTTAAAAGTTTTAGATTTTATTATTTTTCAGCAAAATAGTTTTTTTTTGCGTATTATTTTTTGTTCAAAATCTGTGTCGTATCAATAGTCATTCTATTGCTCTTCAAAAATATCATTATAGGAATTTCATTAAGAGAATTAATTATTATTTTTCATTTGTGTGTGTGTTTGTATATGTGTGTGTGTATTTGCGTGTACAAAATAGTCGCATAATTGAAATATCTTATTTATTTGAACTCAACGGTCAAGAGGTCAAAACAAGAACTTAAATTTGCTATCAAACAGTTAAGGTTTTCTTAATGATGTTTGCTTAAAATAAAGCAATTTTAAGTCGTCAATATCTTAATCTCAATTACCAATCAAAAGATAAAATTCAAATCATATACATAAATATCTTATTTTTGTGATTTAATATTTAAAGATTACAAAATAACGTTTGTGAAAAACATTTTTGATTGTGTCTCGACATCCTATTTCGGTTCCACTGCCAAGACATGTACTTTGATATCGTAACTCTTGCGTGTGCAGTCACAAAAATAGCTGGGAGATAAAACTCTCGTATAACCTTCTAATAACCCTCTTCCATCGGTAGTAACTTAGTCTATTCTTCGAAAGGAGTTGCTTCAACTTTGCTCCAATTCCTTCGCCAGTCTCTTCGACCGCTTCTTCCCTCTTTCGTTCTGCCTGCAGTCAACTCTTCTTCCATCAACTCTCCGTTACGGTTCCACGAAGTGGCCAAGACCAACTTATCACGAAGACCAACGCAGCGGCGTACCGTCAATAGTACCAACACGAACATCATCAAATGTTCATGGTACAAACAGAGGCATCCGTAAAGATTGCGATGTGCGACGGCCACAATAACGTTTAGATAAGATAGTACTATTTGTTTATAGAAATTGCGTATTGTTCGAGAACATTGTTTGTGCTTCTCTTGTCAGAAATAAGTCACGAAAAGCGGAAAGGCATGCGCCAAGATTTTGTCTTTTGGAAGAACAATTGAGCCTCCAATTGCGAAAAATCAATCAAGAAGCCTCTCTCAAAATCCTTACATTCTTCTCGAAGTCACGAGGCTGATAATTTAAAACAATACTCAGGAACGCGACTCTATTTACATCCGTTATCTCATAAGGTACCTGAATCTATTATCCATTGAACGGGGCATACGACGAGGTCGCTCCTCTTTTGCTTCTACATACTCGAGCGAGTTACGAGATCAGAACAAAGGGAGAACAAATGCGCCGGTCGTAGTGGGCATGAACATTAACAAAGTCGCGGTCATGTCGCTTCCCCCTCGGGCGCGACGTCCGTAATCTTTCCTTGCCGTGGTTAAATCTTACAACCAGCCATTGTACTTCGCGGCTTAATGACGCCGACGGAACGGACACCGTAGACTCCACGTCATCGACGGACTGACCACACTCGAATGGAGAACAGTAAGACGGTGGAGGTGAAGCCTTGCGAGGGCTTGGCGAGGGTGCGCGCGTTTTATTACTTCACGTGCCGCGAGTATATATTGCACATGTATGGCCGTTGCGATTGCAATTTATATATTTTTTTCCTTGGCTTTCCTCACGCGCCACCGCGTTTTATGGATCCTATTTCTCGCGGTTCTTCGTCACGTGAACTTTGAGGTAGGCGACATATCCACGAGCGTTAATTACGAACAATTAGTCGCGCAGTTCATTAAATTGTTGACTGTGTCGTGCACGTTGCGTGTGTATAGGTGTTTGTTACACAATGTAAAAAGTATTTGTACAGGGAAGATTTTTGTAAAAAGATGCTTTATTTGTAGGAAATAAGCATTAATGAGCAATTTATTAATAATAACTATGTTTCTTAAAATTATTATAAACAAAGAAATATAATAATCCAAATATACTTGTAGTATCCTATGCGTAAGAATTATACTTTATTAAAAAAGTATTTATACTTATTTTAATTTTGATAGCATATTAATTTAATATTTTGTAGGATAAGCAATGACACTAATTATAGTATTAATTATCTCCGGTGCATTGATTGCATCAGATTTCGCATGATGGTTGGTGGATAGATAACGAGTTTTTAACTTTTTTCAAAGATAGAAGATAATATAAAAAATAAGTAAATACCGATATAGCTCGTAATATGCAAAACAATTGTCTTTAAACATTAAATTCAACAATGTGCAAAGAATCCCACACTTGTATAGAAAATTGGGTCCCGGTGAATGAGTTAGTTATCGCATGATGTAGCTTAGATATAATTGTGAATATAAAAAAATATCACAGACACAAGACATCAATAATAGATAGTCTTCGAGATATGATGTATCAAAGATACTTTGAAAACACAAATTGTATATTTCTGATACAATATACAGCTCAAGAACTATCTATTACTTGAGCCATATATATGTATTGTAACATTTTTCATTTACCATATTATAAGCTATAATATATGTGAAAATTGTCTCATTTCACTGGAATTCAATTTTCATTGAGAAAAAAATGCTGTTGATTCAATTAAAGTCTATATTACGGGCTGTCACTAACATAAATATTAAAATTGTAAACTGTATATTTCTTAAAATTATTTTATCTAAAAGAGATAATTGAGATAATAAAAAGAGATAATTAATATAATTACTTTCCAAAATAATATATAAAAATAAGATCAGCGACGCAAATTTAAGAGCAAATTTAAGATGTTAATTAATTTATTAATCTATAATAATCTTTATTAATAAAGAATATCGTATATTATAATATATATTACTGTATATATTATGTACTTATATATTACTTTGGAAAGTAATTATATGTTAATTATCTCAATTATATCTTTTTAATATAAAATAATTTTAAGAAATATACAGTTCACAATTTTAAGTATTAGTAATAAAAATTAAATAAAAGGAAGAATTCTATTTTCGGCCATAGCGGATTTTGATCATTAGATAATAATAGATATTCATACATAGATTTTATAAAAATATATCTTTCAGTTCTATAAACTGCACGTTGATTTCTCTTGCACTTTGAAACGCAATTATAAACTTGAATATTTTCATAATAAATAAATTCTTTGTGTTTTAAAATGCTTATTAATTTCATTATTAAATTGATGATGAATGTAATTTGTGGTTCCAGACTCAATTTATGATTGTGTCGAATATTTTTCATATTCATTGCACATATATTGCGATATCTTTTTAATAAAAGAGCAACAATAATTCTAAATAACCATTTCACATAAAGATCAATCTCGCATCTAGTAGCAACGCTATGTCACGCACAGCTGTGCAGCAATAAGTATTACAACTGTAATCGAGACTCTGCGTCGCGCGTCGTCGCGTTTCATCTGTTGTTTCCTCTTCCTCTGAATAGAGGTCAATGTTCTCTACAGGCTCTACATTCTACAAGGCAGAGATTATCACGCAGACTTTAGGATTGCACTGGCAGACTGTGCATGCGCAGATGTATTTGCTGCGTAAACAATAATTATCGTATGCAATTAATTGCAGCTTTATTCATGGAGGGATGAAACTCGAAGTTGGCAGGAGGCGTACGACATATATGTACGTATATCACGAGATAATTGCGCACCTTCATATATATTATCTCCTCAGCGTAGTACGATTTTCGATTTAATTCATCAAGTATCTGAATGTACAAAAATTAATTATTTTTGCTTAGAATTAATGCCACTTCATCAAATAGTCAACTCTTTTTTGACTATCGAAAAGAAATCCAATATAGATATCAATTCCTCTAAAGACGTATAAATGAATCAGCAGAAAGGGCACTTTTGTTCGAAAGTAAGTTTTTCTTCTTATTGATCTTGAAATGGATAGATATCACTTTGAGTGCAAATAGGGCACTTTTCTCTGGCTTCTAAGGATCTAAAGTAAATATTGAAAATGAGTCATGTATAATATCCGAAAAAAGTGTATTATCCTTTTATTTTCATACTAAACTCTTTACAGTTTTCAAATAAAATAATAACGCAAGTATCAAAATTTGTGTGTTATGTTTTAGAATTTTATTCATAAGGTTGAGTACATATTTTTTTATCTTCGTAATTTTTTATAGAAATGTAATATCATCTCTGTATCACTGCATATTTTTGAATTTTTGATATTTTTGAAAATAAAATAAAATATCTGTTGAAAAAAATACTATAAAATACTATAAAATTTATGTTTACTTTTTTATTGATGTTGAATGCAGACGATATGAATCTAAATTTCAAATCGAAGTTTTTTATTTAATAGACAAAAATGTTTCAGAAATCAGAAATGTGCTAAAAATATTATTGAATGTCATATTTAATTTTTCAAAAGTAATTTTATTGATGTTTTCATTGGAATTAAAATTAAAGAGGTTGTTATTAGTACTGACAAATATTTTTATCTCTAGAAATCTTTTATATCAGAAATGTTGTGGTCTACCACACAGGTTTTAAATTTTTGAAAATAAAATAAAATATTTAGAGCATACTATAAAATTTATGTTGATTTTTTTCTCAACATTGTGTGCAGGATAAATCCAAATTTGAATTAAAATTTTTCATTTAATACATTCATTTAATATTTCAGGAAACAAGGATACGTTAAAAATATATTGACCGTGTTTAAATCCCCAAAAATAATGTTATTATTTTTACCGAAACTAAAATTAAATAGGTTTTTGTTAGTACTGAAACATTTGATAAACGTAACTAGTGCTCTCTTTCTCATCGATTCAAATATTTTTATTTATTTTTCACTCTCTTATCATTTCTACATCTTCACTACGTCACGCAGTTATATTTATTTTAGAATCAGCTTGGCGTTTACAGTACGTTATGACAAACTTCGTAGCGTAATTTTAGAGACGACGAACTGTGCGTGTCAACGTATTTAGTGCGCAAACAATAATTACCGTATGCAATTAAGAGGAATCCCGTGAATCTCGGTGAAAACGACTGTGTGGCGGATTGATGGGGAGGGAGGAAGGGGAAAGGTGGATGTCAGAGGACCGAACTTCTGGTTCCGCGATGAGGCATCGAAACGGAACGTTTGCCAACGCGTGTCGACATAGCGAATGAAGAGGCCCGCTAATTCAATCTAGTCAACTCGAGTTAAAGAGCGACACGTATCTGTTGAGAAATTTGAATTGATCTTGCTGCACAGTGAGTGTGAGAGGCGTTGATAGAATTTCCGACGATTTTCATCGATAACGTAATTCTGCCATTAGTATGCAACAGAGATCGAGTTATTACAAGATATTTTTGACTGTACATCAGAAAGCTCTTTAATGTGGCTTTGATTTAGAGTTTATGGAATTAATGTGAAAATTAAAATAACACGCGAATTTTCAGTAGGTATTCGGTATCCAATCCGCCACGCTTCGATATTATCTCGAATTGATACAATACGATACGGGATGTATCGTAATTTGCAATCTGCGTACTGGTTTTCGAGTGATATGATATGCATTATTTTAATTAATATTTAAATTACACGTTATTAAATAACAAAATTCTGTAATAAAATCCGAAATATTTATTTGAGATGCGATCGGAGAAGCATGCCGTAGAAATATAACGGATTAATCATGAATCATAGGTATCCCGAGGTTCATTAAAAGTTCCAAGATATTTCGAGTTTTAATTAATATCTGCTCTTCCCAATGTCTGTTTCCGTTATTTATGTGGAAGACGTAATGTTGATTGACATCCTAAATTTGATGCAAATCGATATATCGATCCACTTTTAATTCAAAAAGTAATCTCTATGCAAAATAATTTCTCAGGTAAAATTTTATTACACGCGTAACAGTAGTACATTCAATAATCTCAAAAAGGTAGCACATCCCTTCCGAACGAATAAACGATATACGTAACTTATATCTTTTTTTTTTCTACGCTGACTCAAATATTGTCACGTCATAAAGCGCTCCATTCCATTTTGTCTCGGGGGATTACCGTATAATAAAGGTGAAAAGGCGAACGCGAACCGTTTCGCTTGTTGAGAATTATAACTGTAAGGAAATATCTGCGGGCCGCGAAACCGCAAAGCGGCACATTCCCTCTTTTATATCTCGCATTATACATTTATTGTACCGTGTAAACTAAGTGGGCAAGGGTCATTACGAACTTATAATTTCCTCGGGAAGCGAACTACGGAAGATGGAAAAGAATTCGCGAGGAAGCTCGATTTCCCTCGATATGAAAATCATTCGAGCGGAATACGTGCGCGTTGAATGAACCGGTGGGCGGAGGGGAAGACGTCGGGGAATAGAAAATATAACGTATTGTACAAATGTTCGCTGGGTGGATAACTTATAGCATGTAGTATCTTGAATGCTCCGCGTAAGCGCGTCTGTGTACACGTCGTGAATGCGTGTGATGCACATTTCTGCGAGATTTCACCGGCAACCTTACGAGGAAAGAGAGATGAAAGAAAAAGTGAGAGAGAGAGAGAGAGAGAGAGAGAGAGAAAGGAAGAGAGAAAAGAGAAGGTGCGTCAGAAATCGCGCGCTTTCCCTTCTTTAGTTACGATATTCTCTGACGACTACAATCGGGTAGACGGAATGTAAATCATCTTAGGCTGGGAACTGCAGGAGGGGTCTCTCAGAAATGCGAATTGTCGACAGTGAAATACCATCTCACCGAAGCTAGGCTAGGGATCTCGATGCGGTATTTTTATTGTGTGGGTAATCTTTTTTTCGGTGGCGTGCTCCCTCGTCGGCTTTTGAACCCGAGAATAATTGAATCGTACGAGAGAACTAACAATAAGATTCCTCATCTTTCTGAACTATGGAGGGAACGGCAAAGAAAAAGCAAATTGTCTCTCTTCCAAAGTAGCATAATTTAATTACCTTTAATACATTTATCCAATAGTTTTTATGTAGTTTTTTTAACAATATTTATTTATGTATGTCATTTAATACGCATATGTACACATATCTTGCCTAGACAGCACACAATATTTATAAAATATTTACAGAAATATTTATAAATATTTCTAAGATTTATTTTAAATATTTTGTAAATATTTTTGTGGTCATAGATTACACAGATCATAAACATTTATTATAAATATTATGAAATATTGTAAATGTTATAGTAAATGCTATGAAAATACTTAATAAGACATTATTAGGTAAAAAATACTTATTAGAAATATTTATTTGTATTTATCATAAATATTCTGTGCTGGGTAATAGCTTAAAAACATCTCGAATCTTGAGCAACGTCTATAGATTCCCTTATTTTCTTTATATTTCTTGATGGAAAGGTCCCATTAGCGCACATCCCGATCACACACATTTTTACAATATATATAAAATAATTAGACCTTATATAGTCTAAATTTTGAGATCCTTTTTAATTTATTATTGTTGAATTCAAATTGAAAATTGATGATCAGATTAAAAAAGAAAACATTTCTAAACATTAAAAGATTCCAGCCGATCCAAGTCATATTTTTTGCAATAAGTTTTTTTACAGGTTTTAAGATACTAATACCATCAAATCAATGATTTAATTAAATCTGGAGGGTATTATTCAGGTATTTTTGTTATTCTGGTATTTCAGATTAACTGTGTTGAAAGTTTCAAAAGTAATCAGTGCGCAGTCATTTCTAAGATAATTTATTTAAAATATATATTTATATATTAGTCCGACATTGATCTAATTGGTATTTCACATATTTAGTTGATTTATTTATATAAACATTGATATATTTATATATCCTGTTTTTCTAATTTAAAACCATTTTTTTTATTTTTTCGTTTTTCAAACATTTATACAGATGCAGTGAAAATTTTCAGAAAAAGTAACATTTCTAATATAATCTAAGTATATGTAATCCGAAATAATGATATAAAACTAGTAGTGTCTATATTTTAAAGTTGATGATTCTATCTTAGACAAACCAATTAAATATTGAAGTGATTGCAGAAACTGTTATATTTATAGCTTACTTATTATTTTAAATCAAATGAACGAGCTTTTATTTTGAATCCTCGTTTATTCAACTCTTCAACGAAGGACTTTTAACACATTCTCGCGGTATTCTGTCTTTGAAATAGAAAGTATCGAGGATCGATTTATTCTGTAAACTCACGCGAATCGGTGGCCTGAATTTTTTACGATGCTATCATTATTTATTAAAATGCGAAATGTATAAAGTGCGATATTTTTGTGCCTCGGATAATTTATTTATAAACTTTATCGTTTATATATTATCATAATAAGCGCGTAAATACGCAAGATAGGGCATGCTGGATCCCTTGAGTTATTCTGGCGATATTTTAAATAACTTGCGTTATAAAAATATATCATGACACACACACACACACACACACACACACACACACACATGACATTTAGCTTCCGCCAGAAAAAAATACTAATGAAAATTATTAAAATATTAAGTGATGAAATTATTCGAGAATACATCAACAATTGTGTAACTTTATAAGCTTATTTAGCGGTGAATAAGCCAGTCAATTACTACGTAAAATTTCATTCTAAATACGTAATAAAAATTGTGAACAGTGCAGAGATATATTTAGCATGGATTATGCATATTTCTAAAACAAAGCGGATAAAAAAATTATAAAAAAGTTATAGACTATTCTAGATTGCATTTAAAGTAATACAAAAAATTTAGAGGAGATTTAGAGCTTAAAGAAAAATGCTCTAATGGAAATGTAATAAAGAAATAACAAAAATACAAAAATCTCATTAAAAAAAAATAAGTATTACTAATTGTAAGTAATTAAGTTAATTTATGTAAAGTTTTATTGTGTAATGCAGAGATTAATTCTGCAAATAAACAAAATTTATTTATTTGTTTATTTACACAATAAATTAATTACTGCATTGCAATGAAACTTTGCAAAGTATCTTGAATGTTTAAAATACAAACAATCAGATTTTTGTCATTATTATTTTAAATAATTTAATTTTTAATAATAAATAAAATAAATAATAACAAATTATGTTGTTAAATAAAGATAATATTATTCAACATTCATACATACATAATTAATATTTAAGATATAAACATTAACACATTTTCAATTTATTTGCACTATACGGATGATATATCCTTAAATTCAACGTTAACTCTTGCAGAATGGTTGTGATGTGTAAATCTTATAAAACCACGCGATGTCAAGAAAGGGTTGTGAATAGCGTTTTAAATAATATAAAAATATTTTTAACATTATGTGCATAGTTTTTGAATATTTTTCACATTCACTGCTGTTGCAGACAACCTTACATATATCAGCTGACATTATCCAACAATAGTTTGCAAGCTGGATTGCTGAACTTGAAAAGAGCCGCTGTCACGAACACGTCGACAGCACCTTGAAAACCCAAGTGGCCAAAATAAATAGACCGACACGACGTAGGAAACGTGAGGTCGTTCCTGGTGCATGAAAGTGTAAACCCAGATAACAAAGTGTGTCCCGACACGAAATGCAATCTGTTACAAGTATCACATGCTGCTTCTTTGCCAACACATCCTAGTGGCAATAAACCTGAAACGCGCCGACACAAGTGATATCGCGCACAAACATACTGCCCCGTTGTACGACACGACACTGGAATAATTAATTGTTTCGCCGGTGACCTCTTTCTTTAAATGAAACGATTTCCTGCGGTCATCATTTGTTGTTCCGCGCTACGATCGAGAATTAAATGTTTTTCTATTTATTTTCACATCAAACATAAATAGTTACAAATCAACACTAAAGCTCCGTAAACGTTAGCAAGATAAATTGGAATGCATATACGATCTTCGTTACTCAACAATTCAACATTAATGGTAACTAAAAATTTGAAAGCTCTTTCGTCGCGACTGTCACGATTCGAGACATCGTTTATCTCTGACTGACTATGGTACATCAATTCGTGGTCAACGTCATGGTCTATTATTATAACAAATTGGACATGGATCCTATTCTCGTGTTTCCTGTAGATTCCCACGAACTATTTCTCGCAAGGAATGAGTTTCGAATGAGTTACCGTTGCAGGCATTAAGCCGTTTGCAACGAGAGAGCCGCGCGCACAAGGGAAGTTACCGCTAGTCCGCGCGAAGTGATTTCAGAGGAGCGAGATATTTCAGACTCCAGAAATGGTGAAATAAAGCGGTCGACGCGTTGCGCTGTTCATGGCTCGTTATTATGCTATACGCCTTGTACCACGTGGGTTCACGAGGAGCCGCGAAATACTGGAGCGAGAGGGATGAAAATGAACGAGTGAAGAACGAGATCGGCGGAGGCGCTGAGTCTTGAGAAAATGAGAAGGAAACGAGAAAGACGATGAGAGGCGTAACGGGTGCGAAAAGGAAGAACGGCGGGTAAAAACGAACTCCAAGTGCTGAATTAGACGATGCATAAAAGGAAGGGAATGTTCTATCTGAGAATAAAGACAGAGGCTGAAGAAATGGGAGCTTGCGATGAGAAAGGGAGCGAATAAATTTCCTATTAGGCTCTGGGCGTCGATATTATCCAACCGAGGCGTCATAAATAAGCTCTAGAAAATCACATTCAACAAATAAATAAATTTTTTTTATAACGTGAAATAAAGTAGTTTTAATCGTTTTTCTCACTGAATATAAAAATATCAATAAAAATTCTGTACCGCATACAATGCTTCGTTATTAAAATATTTATCAGGACGTTATTTTTAATTGAAATATCAACTTTATTTACCTCCAAGTATTTTTATATTGCGAGATATAGATTTAAAGTTTTCGTCTTTTTTCTTTCAATCATGTGAAAAAAGATGCATAACAACGTATAGAGAACTCAATTTTTATTCTGATTTCCAACTTGACAACCGAAATCCAGACAATACATTTTCTTCAAAGTTTTTATAAGCGATCTACTGTGTAGTTTCACAATGATTTAGATAATACAACCATACACATAACAAAATTTATTTGGTCCATTTATACAAAGTCTACTGAAAGGACTCGCCATATTAGGATTTTCGCCATTTAGATTTTCAAAAAATAAATTTTGCTATAATAATTATTTAAAATAACGGACACCTCGCTGATCAACTTGACTGACGTATATTGTCAAGATCATGGCTTTGTTTGATCTCCGACTAGTTTTAGCCGTCGCTCGTTACTAGTTAAAAAGTTATTAACGAAATAAATTATATAAAAGGAGCATAATTTTCGCACTTTCGTGACAATTTTCCATGCAAAGCGAGATGGCCTCCACCTCTTCCCTTGTCTAAGGGCATTTGACTTTCCACGCGAAGCGAGGTCCATCCCATCTCCCCCGTCTAGGAGCGCACGACTTTCTAGGCAGAGAGGTGTAATCTAAACCTCACTTCGCGTAAAAAGTTGTGCATCCCTAGGTAGAGGAGATGGGGTAGTCCTTGCTTCGTGTTGTAAAGTGTGCATGGAGGCGATATATGCCGCCTTTTTGCGACGGGCGGACCTCTCCCAAAAAATAACCCAACTCATATTTCGTGTGGAATGGCTCTCGCTTTGCGTTGTAAAGTTATCAAAATTTTATTGATCAGTTATTTTTACCTCATGTCATATTTATATTCGCAATAATAAAGGAAAAGAGAAGATCATAGAATAGGTAAAGAGAGATTACGGAATATCATGATAACTTATATGTATAATTTGCGCTGTACATTCTGTGGGCGACTATCAAAATTACTTTTTACAGTTGCTTAAACATTATAACATGAATACTGATTACATTTATATAATACTACGTTATTGTAAAAGCTGCATTTTAGTTTTACATGTAGCAGACAGTTTTACAAGTGAATTCTTATGTAATTTTGAGAAGAGAGTGTGTATTAATTTTGTAACTTTAATTTAGCTTGAATGTGGTTTTCAAATGATATAATTGAACTAAATTTAATAACGAAATGTATGCATATATGTGTGTGTATTTGATGTGTAAAGTTATATTACGTATACCGCAGTTAGTGGTGTTCCATATCTTGCTATTCCATAACTATAATCTTTTCAGTTTTTGTAAATTATGTTCGTTCATATACCCGAAAAACTTTTATCTCAGCATAATTAATATCAGTTGCATAATTAATATCAGCTACAGCTAACAAACTTGTATCAAAAATTATGTCACGTGAATATGATAATGAGTTATTTCAATGAAACGAAATATGATATTCCATTTTATATGATATCCAATTTCTCCTTTCTTTTATTTAGTTTAAATTATTAGATTGTAAATGATTAGTTATTTTGCGGTAAGAATTGAGAAACGCTACGTAAATATTATTTTGTAAATGGTAGAAACAGGAGCAGAAAGATGAAAGCGAACAATTCTCAACGCCAATGGTATTTTCGAATAACGGACAGCGAACCAGAATCAAAGGGCATGATGCACACGGAATACAGGAAGTGGCAGGATAGCACGAATCAACTTGAATAAGTCGCGACGGGTCGGATAATGAGAACGGAGGTCGACCAGGGTGAGGAGATCGAGTAGGGGTGAAAATACGAGCAGGTCGCAAAAGAGGCGAGCTTTCGAGAATCCGAAGCACGACAAACAAGTGGAAAAAGAGGCGGGAAACACGCGTATATAAAGAATCTCGCGCTTCGGGGATTTCATGACGCATATTTGCCAGCGGCTGCCATAAATGCTAGAGAAGAACTATAAATAGAGGCGTGAGCGAGTTTGTTGGGCTGAATTCTCATTATTTCGCGGTGTTATAACTACACGATGGTCAAAAACGCATCGACTTTCCAGCTGCGTCCACGACAATAATCTTTCGGTGTCATGCGAGAAGTTCAGCACTTCCGGTTGCCCTGAATTCTTTTCGCCCCGCGGAGAACCATCACGATCCTTCGCCTCTCGTGTATTCTTCCGTTTGACCTCGCTTCGAGTGATCCACTCGGAAGCGACGAAAATCGAAGGAATATGGTCGTCGAGGTGAGAAATACCACGTTGCGGAGGTGTTTTAACGCGGTTCACTGGCTTTCAGCTATGCGGGCTTTTCACGAGCAACAACGATAGACAAGGTTGCGGTTTACTTATGGATAGAATGTTATTAATATAATGTGCTAATATCACATTATTAAGAGATTAATTACAAGGACATTAATATCATTTTGCTCATATAACGAACCTTTACCTTTATACCTTTATCATTTATACCTTTGTCTCTGATTTTTAATTATACGTAGTTTTTATGTTCGTCGTATATCATTTCTATATTACCCGCGTATCAAAAACATATTTCTTTCGCAATGATATATCACGGTTATACTATTTTCCCGAATTGTGCCGGAGCGGTTGTACAGATAAATGAGATCATAAATGAAAACTTATTTCAAATCGTAAATGTCGCGGGGTGAATGGAATTTTTTTGTTTTTAATTGCAGCTGGTTCTCGTGTTCGAAATCCGAACGTTGATGTTTTGACGTTCGTCCCATAAAGTGCATTAGTGACGATGTGCATCGGCGAACGCTCGTGATATTTTTTATCGCCCTCCGCCCTCCGTGCCTGAACTCTCGCGTATTCACCGTTCCTTGCTTGCTTTTTTCGAAATGGTCGACTATTGGATTACTTACATACGCTTCGTCGGCTATAACTTAAAATGCCATGCCGGGCGACAATATGCGGGAAGCAGAGGGTATAAAGGGTCGCGAAAAGTGCAGTGCCCACGTTACTTTAGAATCGTCGATGTCGAAGGCGCATTTTTGTCTTCAGCCCCGAAGTTAATCGGACAGTACCGTAGATAATGTTTCTGGTAAAATTTACAGCGGGGCGGTAGCATTTAACTTCAAGTCGTTGAACGTTATCGTTGAGATTTGCGATGCAAATACGATGAAGGTAGTAAATACAGTGCGCGACTTTTATAATGCAAACCCAAAGAACAGATCGCGACGAATTAAATATGATAAAACAAAAAAGCAATTAGCTTTTTATACTTCAATGGGAATTACTGCAAATCCTAAAATATGCGTGAAACAAATTTTGTATTAAATTAATATTGAATATTTCTTGTTGTTAAATAACTTTACGAATAAGTATAATATTATGAACAAATAATATAAAAATAAAATTAAAAATGTAAATTCTAAGTTAATTGAACAAAATATGTGTTAATTTAACATATCATAAATATTAATTTTATAAAAAATATTCTTCTATATACATTTGCTTACAAATTGTGTCAGTGTTACTTTCTTTATGTTAATTTATTTACATAATATTTATATTACTTTTCAACATGTTCATCTTGTGTTAAATTAACACAATAATTTAGATAAACAATTTTAAACACGTGAAATATAAAATTGTTAAATTTAACACAAATTTTTTAATTATGAAGATGAGAGCTTCTTGATTAAACAGCGAGTTATCGGAATACAAGAAGACGACAATATTCCGTCATACTCAGAAGCTGATCCATCATAAGCATACTCGTTTCGTCATGGTCTTTTCTTCCACAATTCACATAGATCGAGAGGCTCAATTCGAATGAAAGTCGAGGCTCGCGGATACGCGCTCTTTATTCGCACACCCTCGCGAATAAAGAGTATGAGAGAGAGTACGGTGAGAGTCGTATGTCATTCAGAAGTCGTTCCGCTATGTCATGCTTCTTGTTTGCTAGAAAAAAAGAATCCGTTCGTCCTCTCTTCATAGTTCTCGCCGGAACACTTCGGACCCGGGACGGCCATTCTGCGGGTAAGTCCGATCCATCAATGCCCGCCGAAGCGAAGGCCCTGATATCGGCCAAATTTCCCGCGAGGGCCACACCGCGGCCAGCAGGCTACCGACGGATTGGAAGCTCTCTGCTGAAATTATGGTTCCCTTATGCTCCCATTACGGAGCCATCTACGATTATGTTCGCGCCGGTTTCAGCCCCGCCCGCTCTCCTGATCGCTTCACTGCCCTCGCAAACAATCTCCATGGGGCATTTTTGGCTCTTGATGGATGTTGACCTTTTAATGGCTCTCTCATAGCTCGGAGAGGCCACGTTTGCCATTCGCTGGAACGTGCTATGTGCGTTGACTCGGGTGAGATTTGATGGACAATATCGTAATGCAGTCACCGGAATAATTTCGTATCGGCGATACTGGCGACCAGGGATATCCTTGGCCGGTGATCGATGCTGACGTTTGCGCGTTATCGCCAATAGAGGAACAGATGACGCTTTTGTGACAGCGCAGGAGCTTGTATTTTATTTACAATTCTGTTACCGGAAGATTTATTTTAATCGAATACATACATTTGTGCTGATCGCTCTTTTTGCGCCGTATACCGTTAACGTGTACATTTCACGTTTTGTAAAGATACACTAGCGCGGAGAAATTTAATTTAATTTTTTTTCCCGCGATTACACACGTGTACATTCAAGTTAACCAATTTATTTCGCTTCAATAACGATGATATAATAAAACTTATCGATCCGAATAAAAATCAATTTATATTTTATACAATTTACCATCAAATTCAATTTCGTGCGTTATCGCGCTGCAAAAATTCTTATTGATATAACGTGGTCCGGATTACAAGAGTCATAATTGAAATTTGTGTAGGTCATTGTTATAAATTGTACACGCAGATTGTGTTCTAGATAACCGCGTTCTATATGCTTACGTTCGACATTACGAATGGTCACTAACACTTGAATCAATGTCCATGCATACGTTTGATAGAAGGCCAGTAGCTAACGTTCCAAATTACCAAATTGCCTATGACTAACTTGCGTCTCGGGCTACGCCCAGCCTCCGTTCATTGTCTCGTTTTTGCAAACATAATGTCCATCTTTCTCACATTCTACGCGCAACACTCATATTATGAGTCGCAATATCCACTTCTTATTGGTAGATACGACACAAACCAATTGTATTGCGCGCCACATTGAGTGCATCCAATAATATTGCATTAAATTGCTGGGATAAATCTGCAACGGGCAATCCAAACGTGCATTTATCTTTCACGCTGTGCTAGTATGCCATTTTTCTCTCCGGCGCTCTTTGCCGCCCTATATCATATTTTATATCACTAGATATAATTTCTCCGTGTGTCTCCCATGCGATATTAGCGTCTTCACGCTTGATATTTGAATGATACGACGTTTTGCACAAATTGTGTATAATATCTTTTTGACTATCTTTTTCAATATAGATATACACACATTTCATGACCCATAATTTTTGATACTATAATATAATTTTAGAAAGAAAATGTTTCAATTAAAATGTACGAAGATTTTGTACGATTTTTAACGTAGATTTCGATTATATTGCTTTCTTTTTATATGGGATATCATTTCCAAATTCAAAATTGCTCACCTGTCACCTTTTGAGAAGGACTTCTCTTACAATATATTTAAAAGACTCGTATATTATAAAAAAATTACCGTATAAATCGTGTATATTTATATAGTAATGCCTAAGATATTAGTCTGCAACTTTATTTAGACTATCCGTTATATCTATACGTATCAATAAAATAGTAAATGTTGAAAAACGTTAAAATGAAATGAGACTAAATGTGACACAATGTTACTTAATTAAAAGTAAATGTTTTCCGAATATAATAAGTACTTAAGACACATTTAGTAAGTATTTCTCTTACTCGACAAAAATAACAAAATTATCTTTTTTAATATAATCTACATAATCTAATCTACATAATCTACTAATCTAATAAAACATGACGACAATAGATACATATATTTAATTTTGATCTTAATAATCAAGCCAAGTAATTTATTTAATTTAACTCTCTTTTAGCTCTTTTAGTAAATAAATAGATTTTAAAAATCAATTTTAATCATTTTAAAAAGAAAAAATCTAGATAAATCTAAATAAAAATCGCGAAAGAATAAATTAACATAAATTGATAGAATAAATTTGATTTATTTTCACTTATATCTTACATTTATTTTAAATTGGAATTGAATAAATTAAAACAGAATTGCCTTCGCCAAGTTTTACATATAGATTAAAAATGTACAGCTAGAACACACACAATATTTAGAATTCTTTCATTACAACATGTCAATAAACAGGTTATATATACTTTTCTAAACCAATGCATTTTATCTTCCCTTTCAGATCCTAAATTCAAGGAGCCAATAACCAATGTAACCGCGCCGGTGGGAAGAGAAGCTATTCTCTCCTGCGTAGTTCAAGATCTCGCCGGATATAAGGTAATTCAAATTTTTATAGATGCGTATAAGCATTCTTTTACCGATCGATCCTTTCAATTTCAGAAGTGTGATACATCATTATTGTGTTAATTAAATCTGCCTTTGTATTTAATAAATTCCAAAAATTTTTTTTTCTTTTCTATACCTTTTAATTAATATTAAAGTAATACGGGTACATATTTAAAGCTTTCTTTAATAATTTTAGCTTTCTTTAATAAATTTAGACTTACTTTCATGCAGTCATTAATATGAAAAAATCAATCGTATCTTGATATAGTTTTTTTTCTTATAAATGAATCAATATATTCTCGTCATGAAGATCTCGATAAATTAATTTAAGAAATTGAGATACTGCGAATAACTAAAAATTAAAAATTCTAATGCTTTTTTTATTACGGTATTATTGTTTAATATCTTAAACTGTGAATCAAATATAATCCGTTTATCATATGCAATCGTTTATTAATATATTCTTATACCTCAAGTTGCACTTTGTAGGATCATAAAATGTGTTTTTACAGCATACTTATAAGAATAATTCATGAATAAGTAGTTACGAACTGGCTGCGAAATTCTACGCGGCCACCATTTCACAGTACTGCGAATGCCCTTCCCTCTCTCCTTATGATAAGAAGTATCTAAATGATATTAAATTACTTTAAGTGACGCGGCAATTTTATAATATTAATGCGAAAATATATTATCGATATTAACGAATAGTGATTGAACAAAACTTCGAGATGATGGAAATATGCCGTTAAAATAATATATTTCTATCAGTTTTACATATTGTCTGCAATATTTACGTTTGCGATATTCCGCCAATTATTAATAAAAGAATTATAAATTTTTGTTACATTTGATTATAAATGTACGTATCCAAAGTTAAAATAATTCAATATCGGTAGCTATGCATTCGATGCTATGCTATTAATTTTTACACAACGCGTGCGCATTGGTACTAGTAGATTTTACATTACGCATAAAAGAAACGATATGTATTATAAATTAAAATTACTCGTAGAAATATTCTCGAACAAAAGAGAATCCGGAACGCTATACAAAAGGTTGAGTTGTTTAACCCATTGACCTCGTTAGCAAACCACGAAAAAAATTAAATGAATTTCTATCTCTCTCTGAAGCTCTTTACATACAGCCGCACTTTAGATGGCCTGAAGAATCCTCCCACCCAGGAGAAGCAATTAGTTAATTAATTAGTAAAATTACACGGAGAGGTATAAAAATGAATACTCATCGGGTACAAGCTGGAATGATTTTATTCAGTCTTTACTCGCAATTCCGGTTCAGCTGGCGTCAGCTAAAATGAGTATAGCGACAATGTTATGTAGGTAATGGCTTTCACGAAGTACTAATTAGGGAATGAAAACCGCGTGAAGTAAGAATAGCGTTTCAAAGAGGAATTTGATAAAGTTTCCGTCTCGAGAATCGATTGCTCATCAGCGTTAAATTAATATTTAATAAACCTGTAAATACTCGAATCGTTAATAATATATTATTTTAATCTTTGTTACATTATTTGAATAAATTCTAATGCAAAAGTTCTATATTACAATGACGACTATCTACCTTTGCTTCGTAATCGTGAACTGATTTTGCGTTAATATAAAATCTGTTTGTCAAATAAGCATTAAAGTAATCATGCAGATTTAACATATTCTCAACGAATGTGCACCAGCATAAACTTCTCACAAATTTGCTGTAACTGTCACGCCAAGTTGGTGCATAAACTCTCATTAGAATAAAAGGTTACATTTTTATCCGTTTTCTGGTTGGTATGTTCACGAAGTTAGGATATAAATAAGCTTTGTGTATGGAAAAATTTCTCCGAGCATATATTTGTTTGGCATTCGAGACAGTAGGAAAACGTGGCCAATAAGAAAATCGCGAAGAAAAAGGCGTCATTGCAGTGTAAACAAAAAGGCATCTCAAACAATAGGGCATTAGCTTTGTGAACTGTAATGAAAATGCTGACTACTTTGTTCACATTAAATGCTACTTGTGTTATGCGCTGCACAATGAATTGTAATTGCTGAAAAATGTTGACGAAGGAATGCTTTTGACAAAGTCCTGTTAAAAGCACTCGGCACATTAGGTTATTCTTTATTATTATTATTATATTTTCACTGCACTTTTCATCTGTAAAAAGATTTATATAAATTGCGTAATTAATTATATAAATATATATATATAATTTATTTATATTTTATATATGTATATATAGATACATATGTGAAAACATAAATGAATTATACGTACGAAATTTATTTATGTTTTGTACATTAAGATGTAAATATAAAATAAATATTCAAAATTTATGAATATGACAATTTAATTACGCAATTTAAAGAGCTCGTTAAGATCATAGCATGTAAGCTGTAGATATGAAAACCACAAGCTTAATATTCGAGGCCCAAGCTTTTTCTCTTTCTCTCTCTCTTTATGTTTAATTTTATAATAAATATTATAGCGCATTATAACTTGCGCGACAACGTCCATGGTATCATTATAATCATTTGTGGTGTCCTGAGCATATATATATATATAATTATTAATATTTAATATCCCTCGCATTAAAGGCATGATAATTGTTACGTACAGATAAATATTGAGTTCACTTTGATAATAATATCTGGCATTTAACGCAATGTATTTTAATCTAATTGTAGATTATTGTTGCACACGAGGATTCTATCGTTACACGCAAAACATTTTTGTTAAATAGCATCGTTTGCAAATATTCTATTCTTCTGATCAATTAGAAATATTATTATTAATTGTTTCATGTATGATGCTCCTGAATTACAATTGAACGTATCTATCTGTCGTTCACACTGTGGCTTCCGTACCGTTTGAATTACATGCCATCATCGAGAATTAATTGAGGATCGCTTAATTAAGGGATGATGCAGGTTATTTGTGGCCTCTAATTGTAGATTATATCATAAAATAGCTCGGTGTAATAATAGTCATTATTCTTACAATTAGTCGACAAATAGTATCACGTAGATAAGAACTTTCCTCAATGATCAATCGTTACTTCGAATATACGTATATCTTTAATTCAAAATTGGAACATATCAATAGAATATTTTCCTAATTTTTTTTAAGTAGCATAATGATTTGCAATAATTTTATGCTTTACAATCTTATTTTTTATCACTATTTTGTTTTATTCATTTAAGCTAATTATCGTATTACATTTATGCTAGTAAGTTTAAGTGTTGCAATTTTTTAATACGTAGTTGAAAATTTTAAAACTTTAAAAAACTAATAGCAATACATTTTTTTGGGTCCCAAGGATCCGTATATTTCTTTACCGTCACAAAAAATATGTATTCTTGCTACGGATTAAATAAGTTAGGGTGCAACTCTTCGCTTCGTACAGTGATCGCAGAAACATGGTTACTACGATATAGAATTCTACAAAGAATAGCAGCATCTGCGAGATCGAGGGAAGATTTATACGCGATGAACGGAACTGGAATCGCGGAAAGGATCGACAAGAGGAAAGGTATTGAAAACTATTCATCCCGCGCCAGCTCGCCCGACATGAAATTCAAATCGATGCATTTATAGAGACCATGCGGACCCCGTCCACGGCCCGACATTGCTTACGTGGTGGGACGACGTGGTGTTGGCCATAGGGGAGAGATAGGGGTGAGTCCGATGGGGTGGGACAGGGCGGAATAATCGCGCCGTTTATAAGCCGGCAGTGCGTCGCTCGGTGTTCCGACTATGCATTAAGATGACGGATAACAGCCGCAGCTATGCCGGGAGGCTTGAATCGTCACGATGCGAAGATAACGATGCCTCTCCAGGCTTGCCACTCCCGGATTCCGGCATGTAATATGCGCCGTAGACATTAACCCTTTTACTTCTCCAGGTGATGCGATATCCTCACCGAGCGCCGAGCTTTCCGCGTCAATCGCATCAGGCGTACCGAATTTCAAATGTTCCCTATCATTGATCTCGAATGAACAGATATCTCGAATCACTGCTTACTTTAGAGTCATCGATAAATGATAAAAATATTAAACATGCAATAACGATTTCGAATCGTGTAGCTGATTCGGACGCGCTATGATCTGTTCTCGTAATAAAGGAATGAATTCTGTTTTTAGCGAAAGAATCAAATTGTTTATTTAATCTATTTTGTCTCTTGGAATCTATTTCGCTGAACATTCGAACATTTAATTCGAACAGAAACTCGCACTATTATTGTCTTGCTTTTGAAACAATTACATCTTTTCGGTCGACCCATACATTCGACAGGTAACGCGACAGAACTGGGGCATTCAGTATAGCAACGCTATAATATAATGAATAGGTGTTCATGAAAGCAGGACTAAGTTATGGCCTCAGGATATAATAATGGGTTGACCGGGTGATTGAGCATAGTCTTTGCGAGATTACAGTTGCGACCGAGAGCTATCAGCTCCGCTTGAATTTTAATTGCAAAGTTTTGGCTGGTACATTCGGCTCCTTAACTTGAATAACCGTGACTCGTTAATTAATGCGACTGGACTTAAAGTCGTATAGCCGATTACTACTTTGGTTCCTACGATCGTTTCCTCTCAATCGCCATCTGTAATTCAGTTCTAATTATAAGCCGAAACGTCATACGTTCGAAAACGTGGCAGGCGGATTCATGTCGCGCGGCACAGGGTAATTTTATTAAAATAATTAGATAATAATTAATTACGCTTGTCATAGCTAAGTATGACAATGTAACGTGATTTATTAATAATAACTGTACATTTACTGTCAGTGAATTTAATGATGCGTTTTGTCGTATCGAATTGAAACCTTAGAATAATGTGAAATGAATCGAGATGTACATCCGAGTATAAGATATGATATTTCTCATTTCTCATTGATCGTTTTATTCTTTAACGACAGACAATGAGTACTTCATTACAATAACGTTTAGTAATCAATATTCAGCAATCGATTCTTCGTCGACATGTTCCGATCTTCTTCCAATAAAACGACGTACGGCTCTAATTGGCGCTTAGAATCGCGATCGTTGTATTTCTTCGCCGTATTTCCCGCCGACTCATTTCACCGACGATTTATATTCCGACGACGGGGAAGCGAATTTACACGTCGCTGAGAGGAGTTGCATCTGGCAGTCGCGGATCAATCTGAATTCGCAAACACCGCCGTCTCCGCGTTTCGCCTCGTCTGCCTGCAGGCCGCCCCCGACTCATCGGCTTTCGGGCCATAGGGCTGGATTAATCATGGTCCTCTGTAAGCACTGATGCATCCGCTAATCCGAGACTCTCTCACTCGATTCAACCATTTCTCCGGAACGATCTACCGTGCTATTATATAATGGTGACTGGATTCGCCGGATTAAATCCACAAACTATTAACTCTGTAACTGTCCGAATGTACCAGTGTACTTGGCTGAGCTCCGATTCTATTTGTTTCCAACTGTCCAATCGCAATCGGAAATCGACGAAAAACAGCGGTAAACAAAGGCACTTATCTTCACGTACTTTTGCCGTGAAAAATATGATATTACCGTAAACGTGTCGCGCACGTATAATCTCCTTTCCTGTTAATCTCTCTCCGTTTGTAATTATCTTTTTACTCTCTTCGTCTGCAATTTGGACTTCTTTTTGTCAAGTCCAAATTTGATTTACCAATTTTAAACTTCCAATAAATGTGAAAAAAAATCAAGGTTACTACATTCAACATTTGTAGTACATTATTAAATACTTTTTTTTTAACTCAATTGTTAAAATATTTATTTAATAAAAATTGAAATTTAAGCAAAAAATGAGGAAGAAATTGGAGAATAAAATTTCGCTTGTATTAAAAAAGACCAAAATGGAGGGTTAATATTTTATAAGTTTTATCCGTATTACAGTTGTTACATGAAAAGTTATGAAATATTCCGTTGACATTTATTTTTACTGTTCTGTCTGACAATCCAGTTTTATAAAGATAAAGAAAATCAACGTTTGATGCATGAAAAATTGCATTAATTTGTAAAATGTACTAACTACATTGCTTAAATGGATAGCTGATGAAGTTAAAAGTTTTACGAGACGAACCCCTTCGGACCCTTGGCTGTTCTCAACCGTGACAGGGCACAAGCTCGTAACTCTTGGCAACCTTGTAAACGTATAATCGATCTCGCTAATTAGAAAGCAAACGCGATTAATGGAGGGGAACATACAATTTTTCACTCTGTCTCGGCGAAATAATGTTATCGACGTCGTAGTCTGAATTTTACAGCGGACGAATTTTATAATGAAAAATGTACATAAAAGACTAAACGATTTTAATCTTGTTTCGTCGATATTAACTCTTTATTACTTGCGTGGAATGTTCCCGCCTTATAAATTTGCTAAATGTATGAACGTAGTTTATATATTATTCAATTAGAGCAAATTGTTTCACAATTTAAAAAAAAATTGCATTTATTTTTATTTAATATTATTAATCTTTATTATATTATTTATTTTTATCGAATATTATCAGTCTTTATTTAGTTGTAAATCATCAAAGATAAACAATGAAAATTAAGGTACAATGTTGGGGTATCAAAAAACATTCCACGAGTATAATTACGTTTAAAAAAAGCCACGCGAGTATAATGTAAGATTAAAGCATAAGATGCAAGAACGTGAATTTGAATCGTCCATTATGAATGTTTGATGGTTGAAGACGGCCAGAGCGCCTGTACTATTTATGGCTATTTCGTTCGCGAAATCGAGAGATTTTGCGACTGCCGCTCGCAGTCGATATTAGACCGATATTCATGAAGTAAATATGCATTTAGATAGAGAATTAACGTGGCAGTTAGCCTTGCCTTTAGTCTATGGCATGTTGTATAATGAGTGTAAAAGGGCACAAAGGAATAACGTCGCTGGAATCTAGAGCATCCTCTGAAGATTCATAAGATTCGCATTCGCGAAATATTTCATGAGGGTAAATTCAATGACAATGATAAAGGAACATTTGCAGAATTATTTCGCTATTTGACAGACCCGGCATTGTAGTGTAATTTAACCGGAGGAAGAGGAGGACGAACGAGACGAGCAAAGAAAATGTAAATTGCGGCGCTCGTGAGATCGATATGCATTTGGAACGCAGATTACTGAAACGATCAGGCTCCAATGATTCTTTCGCGGTGCATAACCGTTACGTAAAGACAGATGATAATTAGTTAATTGAAGAATCGTGTCTGCAATTTTTGAAGACGTCTGCGATTTTTGCAAACGTGATATCAATAGACGATGTCAGTGTCACGAAATTAAAGAATCGACGTGAAGTGATCGCGCTCAACTATCTCTAAATTTATTTACATCCATTTTTAAATTTCTACCAATGCAACTCAACTGCGATCTCAATTTAATTTACTCTATTTTATTTTATACTGTAATGCTTACAATTAGAAAATAAGTACAAAAAATAAGTTACACTGAGATTAATTCACAATAACACATATTTTTTGTTACTTTAAAGAAACATGAATCCTTGGAACGTATAAAATTTTGTGTACGTGTTATTAGTTTTTTCTTTAAAAATTTTTTAAGTTCAATTATATATTCTAATCTCTATGGTATAAAACTATTTGAAACCCAAATAAAATATTACTAATAAAATTTATTGCTAATCTAATTAAATACAAGTGCGTGTTAAAAAGTTTTTTCAGAAAATAAACTGTTTTTAAATTATTTCCAAAATCCATATGCCCCTGTTATAAATTGAAGTTAATGTACATTGGTGGAAATGGACATTACTTCCGATCCCTCGGTTTGTTCCACGTCAGAAATGAATATCGGAGTTGAGTGCGATCTCCCGTAATATATACGCATCACGTTTGTACTGCGCGCGCGCAATTAATCAGTCAGTAGAATTAACTAAATTTGAATATCATCAGACGAATATGGTTTAATGCAAATTGTGGGATACTCAAAATTGAGGTAACGTTCATCGCGCATTAACAGGTATACGTTATATACAATATATATATATATATGTATATAATGATCATTACGCACATTTTTACCAAAGGTACCTTTCACGTACATAAAGTGCCTTCGCCTTTGCTTACATTTCGATTAATTAAGCTCTTTTAGCAAAAACGTAAACGTGTCTAATCTCTGCCGTGGCTAATGGTTGCTACAGGCGCGGCACAATTTGCTGCATAATTGCTACAGAGATTTGGAACACAGGGAATCCAATGTTGTTTGCCCCGTTCCCCGCATTGTTGTGGTCTTCTTTCGGATACCCGCGGGACAAATATCCATTTAGATCGTGCATTAACAGGACGATTAGGTTTAATCCTCTCGACCTTTTGCGTATTAACTGAGAGCTAAAGGTTTACCGAAAAGTTGAGTCGACGCTATGTTTTGTCTAGTAGGAAATATTATTAATTTACGGTATGTCCCATTTAAATAATTGCGAATAATAATTGTGCTCGTGACATTTACGTCCATTAAATTGCGTCGTCGAGTTAAAATTGCACTCCGAGAGAAAAATGCAAAGGCGTATCGTAATAATGGCAATATTAATTAAAGTTCGCAAAGGTGTCTCTTTTCTACCTGCCAAGAGGAAAAAAGAGAGGAGCTTCCGACCTAAGTTAAAAATATGCCACAAGCTTTGCAGGGCAAGGGAAAAGGAAGTATCTCGGTGCCCTCGTCACGCATGCATTTAGATCGCGCATTAGCGGCGCAATTAAGTTTGAACTTTATCCCTTTGCGCGTAAGCGGAACAAAGAGAGTTTTGATAATAAGGGGAACTAATATCGAACCGCCAACGTATAGACAAGCAATCTGCCAGAATTGCACACGTATGACATTTAGTACTGACATTTCGAAAAGGGCTTCTCAAGGGACATTACCTAATGCTACAACACTTGTCGACTACTTTGGAGACCTTAATTACCTTAATATCTCCATTATGCCAGATTACTATATTTCGCGTGTTAAATCCTTGCGCCAACTAGACATGGTTTCGTCGGCTGTTAGCTTGTTCTTTAGAACTATCAGTTTCCATATGTGTCATCATTCGGTTTTCTTTCGAGAATTTTATGCGAGACTTAGACATTTTTAAAGTGACGCAATATTAGTCATGAGAATAAGGCTAAACTCGATACAGTGGTTCGTGCTTTCGATAATTATTCTACTGTTTAAATAAAATTTGTAAACTTTTAACGGAAATGAAACTGTACAAAAATAACTGTACGAAAATAAGAAACACGTAATAATAATAATAACAACTTTATTAAGTTAACAACAATGTAGAGTGACGTATCTACAATAATTTAACTGAGAATACCAGTTACACGCAACAGACGAGACTAAAGAGCTAATTTAATTCTTTATTTGAACAATAGAGAAATTTAAATAAACAATTACCAATGTAATACAGAATACTAGAGAAAGGCGCATTATTTATATACATTAAATAGATTGAATAATTATATTGGCAATTATTTATTTAAATTTATGTCTCTATTATGTATATTTACATAAAAGGCAATAAATCCTCAGCTTGCAGTCGCCTATTGCAATCGATATAGTTAATTTTATTATTGTATACATACATCATTCTCTATATTGTTGTTAACTGCTTAATAAAATTATTACCATTATTATAGTTACTGTTATTGCTTCTTATTTTCTCTTATAGATTTTCTATAATTTTATGTAGAGTGATGATCGAGTTGGCATGGAATTCATATGAATTATCAAACATGCAGATATAATAGTTACATGTAAACAAAACAAATATAATAGCAAAATAGTATATATAATATTTTTTCAGTTATATATAAAAATAAGTTACACAGGTATACATCAAGTTACATATAAATCATATATGGATAAATATTTGATTATAATGCACAACAGCTTCAATCGAAAAAAGAAAGATAAGACAGAGAGTATGTAAAGGATAGGAGAGTATTAAAACGTTTTTTTCTGTAGTGTATAAGAAGACACGTTGAAATGTTGCTGTGCGATAAATAGGACAAAAAAGCTGATTAACAGTATCTATTATAAAAATAAATTTGAGTTAGAATTTAAACTAAAATGTATTAATTTTCATGGAGATGCTTCAGAAGTATTATATTGGAGTATTAGATTGTGATACAATTATAATTAATGCATAGAAATATTGGAGTGAGGAACGTAATAAACCGTGCAACAGATATGAACTATGAAACGCTGATAGATATTTAATTAGCTAGAAAGGGAAGTGTAAAGTCATAGTAAGAGTAAGATCATAATGTTATGCAAAACGCTCATATCACATGTGTTTCATGAATTGAAAAATCATATTTACAAATCACGTGTTAATACGGTGTGTTTGTTTGATCCTTAACGAAGTTACCGCCGAGATTGAAATAACTTTGCGTCGTAGACTTCTATAGAAGAGCCGTATCTGGAGAAGATTTTACTCAGAGTAAAAGTGAGGCGGAGGGTTACGGGGAGCACTTCAACATCCAACGAGGAGGAGGACCACAGTGGCTTGACGGTGTGGTTAACGTTTCGCTAACTTTATTTCAATGCAGCCGCAGCTCCGGGAACGATGCGGAACGTCTGGTAACAGTGATGAAATCCCGATCTCCCAAAGTGCATCGTCGTAGAATGCATTTCCGTCGTTCGGGCCGATTATCCGCGCTCGCGGTAAGACCCGGTGGAAAAAATGAAGAAAAAAGAAAATGTCATCCTCATAACGGCGGGATGGGAAAGTGGCGTATTGGAATTCAATTCCACGCGGAATTATATTGAACCGCGGATCGTACTGAGGCAACTGTTTGCACGCGGGCTTAGTTAATATTCCGCGAGAGAGCAAGAAGCCCGAATTTCGGAATTACTGCGGCTTCATTTCGTTTGAACGCAGCATTGCGGATTCGTGCGCGTACATATGTATGTACGTACAGTATCTCGCGACATTCGCGTGAAGACGCGAATTTACGACAGATCGTTGCCAGACGATTGCCGTGGCTCGGAACCCTTTGTCCTGTGCGATCTGAAAATTTCCATTAAGCCCACTCTTATCACACGAGATGGAAAAATTTCTAAAACTTGTTTCATTAATACCTGCTTTACATTACAGCATGCAAGTACCCAGAAATTTTAAAATTTTTACTGACGCTGGCGCAAAAAAATTAACTGAAAAAAATTGCCGAAGAAAGGTTTGCAATTCGGTGTTTTCTGTAACAACAGTAAACTAAACAGTAACTAAAATAACTAGTATTCGGCGATTTAGCAGGCAGCTTTCTGATAATGTTACAAATAAACAATTTTTTTAATAAACCAAATTAAGATCATTCTTAATTGTTTTCATTCACTGAATACAAAAATATCAATAAAAACTTTGTACCATGTATACTTTTTTATTATTGAAATATTTATCAGAACGTCATTTTTAATTGAAATATCTGCTTTGTTTTCCTTATTAATTACTTTTTATATTGCGAAATAAATTTGAAGTTTCCTTTTCAACTATATAAGAAGAGATAGGATAGAGAACGGGGTTAGTTGTGACATTTTTTTATTCAAATTATTATAAATTTTCGCATAATTATGATTATAGAATGAGAGTTGCTTTAAAACGTTTATCTGGACCAATAATTAAATTTTTATAAGTCCTTAATATATTTTATAACTAAGAAAAAAATATTGCCTATAAAGAGGCAGACGATTATCTTCATAGCTCAATTTACTCTTTGGGTATTTAATAATACATAACTTTAATAAATAAGGTATATTATTTATAAAAAGAGAAAAGATTATGTGTGTTAATCAAATCTTTATAATTTGTAATACATTCTCTTTAATTCAATAAAATTAAAGTTTTTTAGACATTACTTTTTATAATAAAAATTTAAAAAATATATATCTTTAATCATTTATAGAATAAAAAATATCAATAAAGACAGATTTTATTTAAGCTTCTGAATTTATAATGTTTTAGTTATGATACTAGCCGAACAAATCCCATATCGGTGTCAACTGAAATATCTTTTTATAATTGAAAAATCGTAAAAAGACAGCAATTTACGTGTTAAAGTTAAAAAATATAATAATTTACATAAAAAGAAAAATACATCTGGTTTTTATTAACTGTTTCAATTACCATGTAGAACAAAAAGAATACACTCACCTAATAATTTAATTTTTGATGCACGAAAACAGAAAAGCGCACGTTGTTCAGTTGTTGACAGTTGGACACAGATTATTATATTCAGCAATAATCTCCGTCTTTGTCTTGCTATCTTATGCAAGTACAGGTGTGTCTATATGTACTTTAGTTACTTAGATATTTGCATTTCCCAACTTGCCCCTTAGTTCAGCTAGCCCCGCTCTACTCTACATAATAATTAACATGTACAATGTACGTGAGGAACTCAACTTTTATTCTGATTTCCTTGGCAACCGAAATATATAGACTAAGCTTTCTTCAAAGTAAGCGATCTATTTTGTAATTTCATAATGAAACTGCTACACACATAATGAAATTTATTCGGTGCATTTATACAAGATCTGAGAAAAGAACTTGCTATACTTTCAAATTTAAAAAAAAAACCAATAAACACCAACAGTAACATTATGTTAAAATTTCACATTTAATAATATAAATATAATATGATACGTATGTATATGTAACAATTATATTGTTGATTATAACATTAATGTTATGTTACTGTTAGTTGATGTTTATTGAAAAGTCTGTTTTATTGTACAAAAATATCTTTTTATGCTAATAAGTATCTTTTACAAGAATTAATTGTTATATGTTGATGAAATTTAAAAACTACGTATAATTTATTAGGTCGAGGTAATATCTTTCACAATTTATTTGTAGTTTTTAAATTTTATTAACATATGACAATTAATATCTATTCTAAAAGATATTTTTAACATAAAAAAATTATTAAATTGCTTGTACGATTTAATAAGTGATATTACTATTCTGGTTTTGTTCATGAATGCGTTTTATGTCCGGAAAATATTTCGGCGAGCGATATGCAGAATCAGAATATATATAAATTCACACAAGAAATATATATTTAAGCACTAAGACCCGCTTCGACTGAATATAAGTTTAAAATTTGATTTATTCATATGTCGCTTCATATTGTTCTAATTGTGATTAATAATTAAATTGACAGTTTTGTAGTAATAACTTTAAATTTTTTATCGTAAAACCATCAGTTTAAGTGATTAATCATCATAGTTAGAAAATTACAATTTTTATATTATTATTAAGTTAAGTCTAATCACAAATTAACTAGAAAGTGAAAAACCGGGCTATAGAAACATAAAGGATGTAACAAAAATTTGTTCATAATTCATATCTCGTTCAAGAGTTTATGAAAACGTGCACAGCCGACTAAATCAAAGATAACGGCTGTGCTGGCAGTGATTTAAGACGCGCAAACCACGGAATTTTTTGCCACGTGGCTCAACTGCCGCGAGTGTAAAAAATATATGATCCAAGATGGACTTCTCGTGTAAAGTCATAAAACTCGTACACGTGATTTTCCAAACTGTCGTTGCTGTCGTCATGACCATCGCGTATTCGCCGGTACGACTCTCTGAAAATTAATCTTACGAGTCTAGTCTAGTCTAGTCTCGACTTTCCCGTCTGATCCCCGACGATTGCCGATGACCGTAAGATTGCGATCTCGAGTTCATTCGAATGAAGTTTGTCGAAATCTCTACTTACGTCCCAGTCCGAGCGGGTCTATCAAAAACTTCGGGGTCCGTCGTTTGAGGAATGGCGAGCGAACAGGCCGCGATTTTGGAGGAAGCAACTTGGAGGAAGCCGGAAATTGAGAAGTAGAAATTGAGCCGAATGCTTCCTAAGACACGTTGCGGATGTCGGAAAAGTCGGAAAAGCCATCGCGCAAAACAAGTTTATTCCAGATGCAGCGATGTGTACGATCTGTGTATGAACATTCAAAGGGTTTCTCCGGGAATGTGGTTGTATTGGATATACCCAACATTATTAGCGCTGTTAGATGAGATAAACGGTACACCCAGAAAAAAGGTTGCTTCAATTTAAAGAAATTTTCTTTGCTGTACGGTTAAAGGAAAAATTCCTTTGATTTGTGAAAAAATTTCTTTCATTTAAATATTATTATTTTTTTAAATCAAATAAAATTTATTTGATTTAAAGAAATTATGTTCAAATCCAAGAAATCATGATTTGAACGTCATTTCTTGGATTTGAACATAATTTTTTTAAATCAAATAAATTTTATTTGATTTAAAGAAATAATGTTTAAATAAAATTTTTTCTTTAACCATACAGCAAAGAAAATTTTTTTTAAATCGAAGCAATCTTTTCTCTGGGTATACATTTCATGTGCGTTAAAAGAGAGAATGTAATCTAAAAACTATTTTATACAAATGACAAAAGATACAATGATAGATCATTAATTAGAAAGAAAAATTGCACTGATAAAATTCATTTTTTTTTTAAGTTTTGAGAGAGAATTTAATTTTAAAAGAGAATGGTCATTCTCTTTAAAAGTGACAACCCTAAAAAACGTAATTTTCGAGTTATTATCAATGAATAAATTAACGGTTCTGTAACGATTCTGTATTGCGGATTTTCAGAACGTGTCAGAAAAAGTGGGATCAGCGAATTCGATCCAATACTTTACTTTGTTCATTTTTTATCTGAATTCAGATAGCACAGAATCATAGATTTAGGAAGAGAATGAGATTATGAGATATTCTATTCGCGCTATGTTAGTATAAATAAAAAAATCTTTTTTTAATTCTTTCCACAGCACCCCACAGAATGATTCCAATTTACAAAAAAAAAAAATAGTAATCCTAAATTTCAACTCAATCAGACATCGGGATCTCTTGTCTAAGGAAACTTGTTTAACATTCGGTGAATAACAAATATAAAATGACATCTGAGGAAATCTAAACACAGCTCTGGTAGGGAATCTTATTCTGTTGAATAAAAAATGTGTGAAATGATAACAATAGCGTAACATAGATTCGAATTTTGAAATAATGAGTGACTTCGAGGCTTTAATGAAATTTAAAACAGTCACGGATACAGAATTTTCCACATTGAATCGAATTAACGGCAGAACAGAAAGAACTTATCTCGAAAGATTTCGATGAATATACATAGATCCTAATCTATCACTCTTATTCCTAATTTATCAATTTATAAATTTAAAGTTATATTAAATGTAAAACTACTTCTTAACAATAGGAACAATAGGATTAAGTAAACATTACTCTATCAATCATAAAAAATACACTAATTACAAACTTTTATAACTAGACTGATCACTTCGCCGCTATGTTTGTTGCCAAGCAGTCGCCACCCCTTAAGGCTACTAATTTCTACATCCACCATTCACATGATACATATTAAGTGTGTAGTATATGTTATAGTGATTATGATATATACTTAGAAGTCTGTGAAATTAATTCATCTTCATAAAAAGTTATCAAAATCATAACAATTAAAAAAAGGGAATTTTTAAAAAATCGTCAAACTCAAGATAGTTTTTCAGAATTAAAATTTACAAAAAATTTTTGTCAAATTGAAAAATAGTTTCTTCCTACTTTTGAGAAATTTAATTTTTTTGGGTTGTGTTACTTTTAAAGTGCAAGGGAGCGTTGTTTAGAATAAGGGTCCGAAAATGTTAGCGCATAGGGTGCTACCTCGCGTCATCATCGTTTCATCCGGAAAAGTCGCGTGAGGAAAGCATAGAGTGTGACACATAGTCGCCGACGCGGGCCGGGTTCTCGGGGTCTCCGTAAATTACAGAAACTCGCGCGATGGTCTCGCGGCCGTAAATACTTGGTTATCATAGTCGGCGGAAGCACGACGGGGCATTATACCTGCATTCACGTTCATCGTGGTCAGAGATGGCGGCGCCACACTGGACAGGGCGCGCTCAACGTTTCCATTCATCGGTGTGGATATCAAATGCAATAGTTCATGGCGGTGCTTCCGACTAGGTGGTCGACCAGTCCTCAACCTCTACCTCCTCTCCTAATCCAACCATCCAGCGTTTCACACCGGTCTCTGGCAGATTTACAGGCGCCCTGCTTGATATCTGCATCCGAGAGTCGACCTAGACACACGTGTTCCGAATCTCCTCTCTTCCCCCCCCCCTCTCTCCCTTCCACTCCTCTTCGTACTTTCCATCACCTCGCTGACTTTGAAGCAGCGTCATCTGAGATAATTAACTGAGTAATCGACGTGGTCGAATGTGGGATTAAAGGTCGACGGACGGCTGAGAGACGATTCGCTAATGAATCTCCGTGGTCCTTTCATTCTCGAGTATCTTTCAGATTAACGAGATGTATCAGCCATTAGCATGCTCTCGTCTTTTTCTACTTCGTGAATACGTTTTATCATTTATTTCTTTTAATATAATTGACATTTTTCTAAATGTAAAAACTGATAATAACTTTAAAAAATTTTGAAGATGAAATTAAATTATACTAAAGCCCTTGGCTAAGAAAATATTTTTTGCAATAAATTATTTAACAGTTTTTAAAAATGTTTATTAGCATCATTAAATTGCTTGTTAATTTATAATGTTGCTATCTCAGTCTCCAATTTAAGATTGCATTTCAAAACAAAAAAATTAAATCGGCGTACATTTTATAGAACTGAATATGCATATAAATTTATATCGAAATATTAGTAAGCACTAAGATCTAGCTGAGATCGAATTTCTTACTTATTGTTAGTTGTTTATTCATATCAGTAAGCTCTATGATATATTACTATGAGCTATCGAGAAGTAGGGAATGTCCCAATTCCTAGATAATGACATTCTCATTTCTGATGCATTAGATTGTTTTTTTGTCAGGGATTCGTTTTTTTGAATGATCAAACAGACAATTATTTATTTATCTTCTGTTCCTTTGTTGGGCCTTAAAAATATACGTTGAAATAAAAATTTTACATAAATTATTATACATTACAAGAGACATAAGTAATAACTATCAAATATAGGAGTTCAAATTAGGAATTCTTTATTGCGAAAAAAAATTACGATCACTCATAAACTCAGACTTCTAATATTGGTGCTTTACTTATATGATCGTATCGAATCTAATATTTTATGATAAAATTTTATGAATACTTAAGTTTTTACGTTTGATTAAGAATAGTCGAAATGTTGGCGATATATTTGTAACGTCAAAGCGTACACAAGAGAAATCTTATATTTGAAAAAATTACAAATTTAATCAAATCGTCATAGGTATGTTTATTATTACCTCGTGTATTTCATAGCTGATGTAACTAATATATCTCGAAAAATACCTATATTGTAGAAAAAGTATCTCTCATTAATGTGTAATTCGAAACGTCATTTTTATTTAGAAATTAGTATCTCAAATTTAGAAATATTTTGTGATATAGATTTAAGAGCATATGCATTGAACATTGAGAATTGCGAATTAAAGATTAAAATTCAACCAGAATTCAATCAGAATGGATTAAAAATTAAAATTATCTGATTGGATGAATTGGCGATCCTAAATCTCCTATGCGTAGTGTGACATGGCTTTAGCCTCTCGTTTGCAATATTTGCCCAATAATATTAGAATACATAATTGCAAATTACGGTATATGAATAACAAACATGTGATTATCTAATAAACTCGCTATCTTAATAGAACCTCGCCATACGTCTTCCTTTTGTTTCTTCTCCGTCTCTCTTAGTGAGAAGAAAAGAAGCATTTTTTATTTACGTGTAAATTTTTAACGCTCTTTCAACAACGTTTACATTGAAGGAATGTGAAACATATAATTTTTATCACAGATGAAAGTTCTTCTCCTTTTTACACTTCCTAAGTGATAAAGTATCACTCGCCCTCTAGATGATATCCTAGCTTCAGCCGTGTATCAGCCACGTGGAGTGATAAATAAAATATCATGCTCTAGTGCCCTATAAAAGGTTGATATCTGAGCGCTGCTATGGTAGCGCATAACATCTCCGGTGCGACATTTATTCAAGCTTGAAGCAGAGAAAAGACAGATCGTTAAAATTGCAATTGTCCAAGCAAATCCGTCCATGAACAAATCCACGATCCGCTAGTGAACTTCCCAGCCAATCATTATCACACGTATATCCAGCTAATTGGACCGTTGATCTTTTGAAGACGAGAGCTTTTTAACAAAGAAATGTAAAAGACTTTGTTTTCCAAGGGTTTTTGGGGTTACTGAATTTTATTCTGGTCTCAAAATTTTTAAATTTAAATTTAAAAAAGTAATGTCATCTCAAACTTTATCCGAGAGATATTCTTTGGATGTTTAGAAGATATAGGGACATCCTTGAGAGATTTATGCTATACGAAATGAAACTCGGTTTTAGTAGTCCTCTATTGAAGAAAAATCTGTTACTATCACAAAGCTCATAATCAGAGTTTGAAAGTCAATTTGAGTATCAACATTAACTGCATAGCATCAATGAATCCTTCAAATAACGCAAAATTTAATGTTATTCCACAATTGAAAATTCTAATCAAATTTTATAGCAAACATTCCAACATTAAAACATTTTAAAAAATTCTACCTGTCATATATTAAATCCATTATTTAAAACTTTTTTTATTTTTGACCTCGAATATTTAAATAAAACACTATCAAATTATCCTGCAGACCAAGTTTCATGAAAATCGAGCGAGCAGTTTACAAAATAAAAAGAGAAGCCGGTATGCCCAAACGGGTCCACAAAGAAAAATCTGATTTCACGGTTGAAAAGTCCGGACGAGGGCTATTCACGCGACATGGCAAGGGAGAGGTGGTTGCATTTTGCCGATTTGCGTGCTTGTGTAACTTCTTGCGCGCCTTTTGCGAACGCTGTGCACGTTACGCTCGCGGCCGGACAGTCGGCGTTTATTCCTGCCGTATTCTCGTGGTAACATTCGCTGGCGTCCCCGTAACGTCCGTTGCATCCTCTACCTTCAAAGGCACGGGATAATGGAATTGCTATTTCAGTGCGCAAACATTTATTCCCGCGGATACCCGTTCACGTTATAATTTCTGGGATGACATGCATGCGATGTTTGGTGCCCCGGAGGCGAGCTCGCGCATTTTGTCGGCTGAGGGAGATGATTACTTTAAAGAACGCCGGAAGCAACTTTTCGCTTTTTTTTTTCCTTCCTAATTCTTCCCCGTCATTCGCGAGAACTCGCCCCACAAAGAAAGTGCGCCGATCGCGTAATCGAATGTTACACTCGGAAAATGTTAAGAATGCTTCGTCGATTTATTTAATGTCAATAATGTCTGCCTCGATTCTCCGCATAGTGTAATGTAAAGGGCGCGCAGCGATGCAACAACGTTACATAGACCTATCTTAATTAACTTAGTCGATTGTCGTACAACATGTTGTGTGTATAACACATTGATACTTGAAGTATACGTCGCAAAAACGACGATAATAAAAAAAGCGTTTAATGGGTAATGATACACTTTCTGTATTGATCTGGAAAGTAAATATCTCAATAACTGAATATATCCAGAGATTGAAAAATCAATAATGTATGTTTGTAATTAGATATTTGTCAATAACAGTAAAAAAAATAGCAAACCAAAAAGAAAAAATTAAATATTTTCTATTAAAATTAGTAATAAAATCATATAAATTTAATTACAAATTATTACGAAGAAATCATTTATTTTAATTTTTATAGGAACAGTAAAAATTATACATATTTTCTCATCTTTTCATCATTTTGAATGAGACATTGTAGTATCTACATTTTTGAATTTTTAGAAACATTGTATTATATATATGTAATATAGATATGACTTAAATATGTAATATATTTTTTATGATTGTGAGAAACTGATAATTGAATTTTAAAAATGTATTCTATTAAAAATTTAATTAGTGGTACAATTAATATGATGTATTAGTAAATCAATTAAATTTCATTCAAATATTCTTTTTTAGATTATAGATGCAGATTCATCAGATTTATGTATATATGAATAGATTTTTCAATCGTTGAAAAAATAAAGTTTTATATTGATAGGTATTAATTACTTTTATAATACTACTAATTTATAATACTTTATTAATAATACTACTAATTATAATACTACTAATTTAATAATAATATAGAACTGATCATATCTTTTCATTAGTTTAGTCATTGAAACGTTGATTTTTCAAATAACAGATAACCCAAAAAGAATTCTGTTTTGATTCCCAATTTACGAAATGAATTTCCGTTTCGTCTTATTTTTGTTCTAAAAAAAAAATTCTTGAGAAAGATTTCATTTTTATGTCTTGAACTTTTTTTCAGATTTAAAAGGTAATTTTTTTCTAGTTTCTTATATTTTTTAAATTTTGTATAAGAATAAATATATTATATATGATAATTATACTTTGATCTTTATGCAAATTAAATACTATCTTTTATTAAAGATAATATACGTGTATACACACACACACACACACACACACACAAATATGCATTGCATATAAATTCTTTTCTTATTTATTCCTAGCATATTAAGCTAAATTCTTAAAGTAATTTAAGAAAGAATACATACTTTTATATACGAGTTTAAATGAATCAGTTGTATTATCTAAGTTTATATAGATTCATTACTTACGTCGCGATTTTTCGCAAATCTAGGTTGCTTTCTAATTGTTGCAACTTCGTGATTTATAAGCAGGGTTTGGTCTTATTTCAAATAAATTTTTAAAATATATATTTTAAATAAAGAAAAAATTAAAACGTTATTTAATATTTATTATTTTTAATAACTTCTTACGCTATATATTTTTTATTTTAAATAAATCGTATTAGTTACTTTATCGAGCCTTGCTTATAAGTAATTTCCATAACGCTATAATTCATCGTGGTTTGTAGCATGACTCAATACACAAGCCCGCCTCGCTAAATTACTATAAATTACTTGATCGACTACCCCGGGTGCGAATAGTATGCAACAAACCAGGGGCAATTATCTGCGAAACTTCGTTATACAGAACACGGAGCGAATGAAAGAGCATTAAACTGTTGGAATAATATAATAACGGAATGGCCACCCGGATGATCCCGCGCGACGTTTTATTTCTCCAACGGAACGGCCGCGCCATGAAAAATTATAATTGATATGGACGGACCGGAAACCGAGGGGGAATAATCCGAAGGCGAATGCTCGTGGAAAGGTAGACGGCGGGAAAAGAATCGCCGGTCCGTTGAACTAGAATACAAAAGTCGGCTGGAGACTTATGAATTAAAGGATGTCGGTCTCGACCGTGCCGCGAAACGTTTCGTGGAAAAAAGGGACTCTTTTCCTTAACGAGAATGCACATTTCTACTAAATATTAACGTGTAATTAACAACCGCATTGTATTATGATGTTTAAGTGCTGAAATAAAAAGATACTTCAATAGTTCAATTTAATTATTATATATTCTATATTCTAATTTTTAAAAACTAATTTTAAAATAATGTACATAAATCACGATTTATATCAAATTCAATATGACAACTTTATTTAGATAAGAAATTAATTGTTAATCGCATTACTATTACTGATTTCCGGATTATGTTAAAAATCGAAGAACAAAAAATAGACTTTAGGAATAAATTTATAAAATTTATTGTTTACATGATTTGAATAAGAAATAAATTTTCAAAAATAATTCTATTTGCAGCAACAGCATAAGATAATTTGAAATTTTTTAGTGTAATAAATACGTATAACTTAATAATTATTTTAATCTCATATACAAAGTGTCCAAGATTAGAAAATAAATCAAAATATTAAAACAAAACAATTTTGTAAAACATGTTTAAAAAAAGCTTGTACGATTTAAAAAGAGAAATAAATAATGATAAAATTATTAAAAAATTGTCAAAAGTCAGTGCCTAGAATTACAAGTCTTGGACACAACATTGAAGTAACAAAATCATATTATGTAAAAAAAATCTTAGTTTTATTTTTTTTAAGTAACGTTAATTTTCATGATCTTAAAAAATTGATTTTTTTTAGAAAAATTAATTTTTCATTATGTATTCCTCTTTAAACTACAACTATTTTTTTTATATTTTCTTATTTTTGTATTTTTTTTTAATTTCCGAAATAGCTCTACAGCATTTAAAATAAAACACCTCGTACATCGCCGTATAATCAACTTATTATTAATGAATGATTCGGATATTGACATGGATTTGAATGTTAATTATTTCATCTGCATAGACCGCTATTAATATACATACAATAATATACATATATAATGATAACAGTTATTTTATGGCATACATAATAATAATAGTTTGTTTTTTTAGGTGGCATGGCTGCGTGTCGATACGCAAACTATTTTGACGATAGCAACCCACGTGATCACGAAGAATCACAGGATCGCGGTTTCCCACAGTGACCACCGAACGTGGTTTCTTCACATACGGGAAGTACGGGAGTCCGATCGAGGCTGGTACATGTGTCAAATAAACACGGATCCCATGAAAAGTCAGATCGGTTATCTCGAAGTGGTCGGTGAGTAAAGAAACTGCATTGACTCTTCCTCCGTTAACGAACTGGTTGCAATCATATTGATTATTTCTGTCGTTCTCATCTCGTAGAAAGATTTCCACAGGATATTGATAGTGGTCACATATTTTGTTACTCTCCATTGACCCAGACCGGGCAGAGATTGATATAATTTATCTCTTCCGTTTATATTATTACGTTTTCTCATTTATTTATTACTTTCGCCGTCTAACTGCATTAATAAAAAATAGAAGAAGCGTTATTGAAATAAAGTCGCCTTTATTTCCTCACGATACCAATTCTCGTCCACCGCTCCGTTGTTATCATAGCTCGCTCGTACTCGACCGCTAGATATTCAATTAACGCCGCAAGAAGCTGATATTGAAGAAGAGAACGCGATGCACCGATTGAATATCACAGCGTGATATTATAGTTGGAATGCACACGAGTATAATGCATTTGTTGAAAAGGTAGCACACTCAATCGGAATCAGAAATCTGCCAAACCAATGGGAACTTCTGGGCAATGCAAGTTAGTCTGCTGGCCTCTTGGCTGGTACAACTTACAAAGTGGCTCTTGCCGCAGTTCGAAGACTGCCGCGAGTACTCCCGAACTGCAAAGCTTTAGTCGTACGTCGTTGCTCGAATGCACTCGCAAGTAGATTATACAGCAATGCTAATAGGAGACCGCTTTCATCGGTTCCGTCGCGTCGTTAAGACTTCGTTTCGGGTACCGCTGGACGATTCGCCCTTCTTCCTCTCTTCCACCCTTCGTTCGTGTTACGGTATCATAATCTCCTCTCACTCCTTCCCTCATTTATCGTCTAAACGATGCCGTGTCTTGTTCACTCTCTTCTCTTCTCCTCGTCCAATTTAAAAAAGTTTCTCAAGCTGCGGTTTTGTTATTCCCATCGTATTACATTAATGATGAAATCTGCCATTGCCAAAACGACCGTTCACTATTTAAGGTTTGAGTATGCCGAGCTTAATCCTTGCGTACATCGTGCGCGAGTAAGTGGCAATTTCCATAGATAATGTTACTCGTAATTGTACGGAAATAGGATGATGCGTCGGAGATACTGCGATTGCAGTAGTGTGAGTGCATGAGCATGCAGGATGTATCCAAGTTCGAGCTCGACTATGCACATTAAATAGTATGGTTACTGCTGGTGTAATATTGAATGAAATAGCAACGTATATTTCTTATATGCAAAATGAATTATTCGATTGAGACAATTCCTCATGAATATTGCGATTACTTTTTATAAGTCTCGTCTTTACTGGTTTATGCTAAATGACTTACACTTTTAAAAATATTTTGTACTTGTATTAAAATCGATTCTCATTAAAAATCTTTATGTTGAATTTTTAAATATCTGAGTGGTTAAAGTTAATTTAACACAATGTGATTATGTTATTTGAATATTTTCTATTAAATTGATATTTAACTAAAATTTTTTAGTGTTAAAGTAACACCGTTTATGAGTAAATGAACAAGTAAAAGTTATAAAACGTAAATTGTAAGATAAGTGAATAAAATACATGTCAATTTAACATACGTGGATAGTTTGATAAGTTTTGAGCTTGGACATAAAAATGGCATTACAGGTCAAAAACTGTTGTAAAGTGTAAAAACTGCGTCTTTTTACACTTTACAACAGTCTTTTTAATGGCTGCTCTAAAATTTTCAGTCATATATGACTCTTACAATCAGTTTTGTTTTGATGTCAGTTGAGAAAACTGGTGCTACGCAATAGCTGCCACGTTTGCTGACATTGGACCGGAAAGGTGTGTTTGGACCGGTTCAAGAGGGATACAAAGGATTTCTTGCGTGATTGTTGACGAAACATGAATCCACCACTACACGTGTGAGAGCAAAGAACAGTCATCTGCTCCGAAGAAGGCGAAGATGTTCCATTCGGAATGAAGAGACTAGAAAAGAGATGGACCAAGTATATCGAGCTAAAAGGAAGCTATATTGATAAATAAAAGCGATTTTGTCCAAAAATATGTTTCAATGTCAAGCTCAAAATTTACCGAAGTATCCACGTACTATAAATGTTAATTTTACTGAAGAAATATATACTTCCACAATTTATTGTCAAAATGTCACATTTTTTATGTTAAATTTTACGTAATATTTGTGTTACATTTTAATATATTTATCTTGTTTTAAACCAACAGCAAAATCTGAATAAACTATTTGGAACATGTGAAATGTGATAAATTAGACACGAATATATTTTCTATCTATGTACTTTATTCGGATACGTAACGTAACTGGAATAATCAGATACGTGCAATGGAAAAAAGTCTTGTTGGATTAATTGAAATTTTGTTAGATTTGAAACCAGGAAGGTATAAATTAGACACTTGTAGTTAAACGTATGTACACTTTATTCGAGATAACCAAAAATTCAATTATGATAACCAGAATTCCATTTAGTATGATTCGTTTTGTTTGTATTTCTTATTGGTACATCCAAAACAGTTTTCTCAGTATGATTATTTATTTTATTATTAAAAAAGAAGAAGAGTTTGTTATAATGCGTTTGACATACTGCGGGAAAGCGCAAAATTCTATCTCTTTATTTAATAACGGAAAGAAGAAAACTCGTATTATATATCATACAATATTACAGTAAAGCACATCGTAGTTATTGAAGTGAAATATAAGTATCCGTGCTCTTTTCTCGAGATTCTCTTATCGGCGATGCGGGCGATTCAAAACTCATTATTTCTCCAATCTTTTTCGCATGCTTCAAAAGTCGGCAAAAGAAAAGTCTCTCTCTTCTTTTCTCTCTTCCTTTTACTCCCTTCCTTTCTCCCTTCTCTCCTCTCTCTCTCTCTCTCTCTCTCTCCCTCTGAAATATCCTCACGAGTATACTCTCTTTAATGGTTTCTCAACATTCATCTGCAGAATCTATATCTGTTCATCGATACAATAATTAAATAAGCTAATGCAATAACGATACGAAGCAATTCGATTCGGTTAAATCACCGAAGCGGCAACGCGGAATTTGCAGAAGCAAATGCAAAGATCGTTATTCAAATATTACGCATATTATAACGTGATGTCGTATCTGCACACCAAAGCAAATGGATACGTAATATAAACATTTTCGCATTCTCTCTTGAAGGGAAGCACTCAAATGAGACTGGCTTCCGGTCGCGATGTAAGGTTCGTTGCTCCCATAGCGTTTGTTGTATACTTTACGGTCTTCCGGCACGGTCTTCTGCCGTTTCGTACCGAAATCAAATTGGCATTCTCGAGATACGGCCAGACTCTCGCATCCCATCTGTAGCAATCTAATCCCGCGCTCCAGGGTCCGTTGCAGCTTCACCGGCGGCACGGCGCGGTGGAGGCAGTGACGGCGGCGGCGCACAAGTTCTCACGCGCGTCGACCTGACCTGACCCTCTTTCCCAGGTTCAAACCGGCGAACGGGGCGCGTATAGCCGGCCGGCTACTTACTGGGAACTTCGTCTCCCTCGTGAGATCATTCTGCATCCCCTCACCCTCTCGGCTCGTCCAGCTGAAGTAGGTAGTCCCCGGCAAATGTACCTCGCCGCACCACCGCGTTTTCTATTTTAACGGCGCGGCACAACTCGCGGGAGTGCTACGTCGTCGCGGTCTTACGTCGCTTAAGAAATCTCCCCCGCGAGTAAGTAGGCTGTGAAGGTTAGAGGATCGAGGTTGAACCGATTTCCCTTCGGGAACTCACTCTTATACGGCACGGAGCGCCTCCGGTTATATATCTGGTAAATAGCGCTATTCAATGGGGCCATGTAAAATGAATGATTCATAGAAAATGTAACAAAAATTTAATGTTCATGGAAAGAATCACTTTTCTAAAGTATTTAAAAATTTAGCTAGATACAGATCTGAAAATAATTTTATTGGGGAATATAAAAATAATTATATAGGAGACTCTCAAATTGATACAATATCAAAGCTCTTTTATAGTATTGGTCATTAATGCTTGAGATTTTATGTAATTATGACGTATATATGACGATTCAACAAAATATTTTCAGATTTGCATCTACCTCTCAATTTTTAAATTTTTTAACAAATTATTCTTTCCATGTATGTACTCGGTTTGCTAGTCGGGAAGAACAATTTTGCTAAAGTATCTAAAAATTTAGCTATAGATACAAATCTAAAAATAATTTTATTGATTCATTAAAATAATTACGTAATTGTAAAGTGTTCAAATTATACACAAATTACATTATCCAAGGAATATCCTGAAAATGTTATTAGGACATAAAATGTGCTCTGAACATCTTTAGGAAGTTTCTTGAAGGTCTACGTTGTATGAGACTGGTTAATAAAAATGTCAGCATTTTGCAACATTATTTATCATGGTTGAGATTCCTACATAATTATTCTGATGAACCAACAAAATTATTTTCAGATTTAACTAAACTTTTAGATATTTCAATAAAATAATTTTTTCCGTATGATAATAATTAACGCCGTATTCAACTTTGCAGAACGAATGATCTTTAGCAAATATAACGAAGATGTGATGTTTGTTTGTGTGATTTTTGTTAGCAATATTATTGTAATCTTAGAGTAGCCATAGAAAGTTATTTCTTAGTAATTTAAATAATTTTTATCCTTGAACATTTTTAATATTTGACGATTTTATCAGTTAAATTCTGTTAAATTAATCCCTTCAGAATTTAGTTAAATTTAGAAAATGTATGGACAAATAAGTCACTATTAGACGATCTCATTCTGCTTATATAACTTACTATACTATTACTATAATTCTAATGTCAGAATTTATAGAACTGCATATTCATTAATCGCATTTAGGTCAGCTTTAAGAGGAAACCTCAAATACACTTGAGAAATCTTCTCGCGTGTAGGAAAGAGAGTGGCAGTATATCATGAGTACACAAGAGGAAACTGATTTTCGGCAGAGGAGGTTCTCCATGTATAATCAGGAATTTTAATTTAAACGAATGCTAAACATGTCGATCTTTTATTTCGATTAAAGAAGTATATTTTATATTGTACTATTTAAATCGTTTTTTTTTATCTACTCATATAATTTAATATGTTTAATATTATTTAATATTATTTATAAATTTAAATATTACAAATTTAAATACAAAAATTATTATAGAAAGTAATGTCTACAGTCGTGTGTAATTTGTGTAGTGATAATCAGATGTAAATTATACGATTCTCGTATAATACACATTTAACGAGTTGCAAAACACATCACCAAATAGACTTCCTATCTTGTAATTTTCCGTCGATGATATAATAGCTTCACAATGCTACAATCGGCGTAAAATCACATTATTCGATAATTGATCGCCCAAATATGCATCGGTTAACTGTTGAATGATCTTATTGTGCATAATTAAACTTTGAGCTTCCATATACCTTGATAATGTAACTCATCAGAGAATGTTTTCAGCTTTCAATTATCGAGGATCTCGCAACGTTTCCGTCAGTGCAGGCTCATACGCAGGCGTACATTGCATTAATGAGCACATCGATTTATCTGGAGAAAAATTCACGAATAAATTTATAAATCTCTTTCCATTCGTAATATCACTCTTTCGGGATATTAAATTTATATCGTGTTAAAAACATTATTTCAAAACATTACGAGAAGGGCTATGCAACGTAATTGATAGTGCGCAAATCTTTGAGATAATACGGCTTTTCAATTTGTAACTGTACGCTGATGATGACTCCAAACGGAACTGGAATATTTGTTTTTTATTGTATTGTCATTGAATATTGTTATAATATATATTTAATTAAAGATAATTTTATATTGAAAATTTACGCACTACTATAACTGCGTCAGATTCATATAGCTTTTAATATTTTAAAATTTATTTTTATTACATATGAGTGTATAAATTTATCCTTCTTTTAAAGACGTCATTGTTTCATGAATGAATAGCAGTCATAAACAATCAAGATTACTCGGCGAATTCTAAAAATGATACATTGAAAAATCGTACATTTTTATAAAATCGATTTGTGTGAAAACATTCATAACGGTGTAAACAATTCAGCAGTGAACGATAGAAGTAACTTATATGACTGCATCGCGTCAATGGTTAAATGAAGTAATTTTTACCATCGGTTGCTTTAAAAATCGCGCTTAACGTGCAGTCGTGGGACGAGCAGAGAAATTCAGAAATAAAAAAAGAAGCGTGTTGAGTGGTAAGGAAGAGAAGAAAGGGAAGAAGGAGGAGCACGAGTTCATGGAGAAAGGAGGAAAAAAATGAGGAACGAGTGCCGTGCGCTCGCGACTGGAGGGTGAGAGGAAGGGGTACACGACTTTTCATTTCCGAGAAGGGCTGTAAAGATTGCTCGCGTGCAACTACCCTCCCCCGGCCCACACGTTGTTCCCGGCAAACTTGCGCGGCCGTATTACCGCCATAATAATAAGGTTAATGCCTTGCAAATTAAGCGGACGCGAAAGACCTTTCGCGTGGCTTTATGCCCATTTTAGTGCCGATGCCTGATCTTTGAACTCGACGAGCTACAATTATCACGATAGCGAACCGATCTCGCTTCAATGAAATTTGTTAGGATTCTCCTTGAATCTTAAATTACATGATAATGGACCAATACGTGGATAAAACAGACATTAATCATACAGTTAAACGGTCGAAAGTTATGCTTTGTGTATTTTTCGAATATCGCTCGCTTACTATAAAAGTGACACAAATAAAATCATTTCACTACAGAAAACCGTAAAGAAAAATGAGCTATTACGGGACAAACGCTGCAAGTGATGTGTAGATTATTCAATTGATAAAATATATTAAATATTGTATGCGCATATTTAACAGTTATGTAAAAGATTAAATGTTTTGGCTCATATTTGAACCATCTTTAATACACAGAATAGAAGGAAAAATAAAACCATTTTCGTATTTTTTAATTTTGGCTGCAGTATTTGAAGTATTGTATTAGGTGTTGGAATTAATTCGTAGCGTTTTTTAATGAAAGAATGTTATTTATTTCACATGAGCATTAAAAAATACATTAATGAAAGTACTTCCCATCACTTGTAAAACGCTACGAATTAATTCCAACACCTAATACTTAAATTAACCACGCCAATCGTATGAAACATTGCCGTTACAATCTAAAGATATATGAATACATAATTATAATGTAATATCTGGTATGAAACGTACTTCAATAGAGAAAAATTGTTTAAAACCGCGAATATAAATCAGTTTATCTTACCACTACAGCATGAGTAAATTGCAAAACCGTATTGTAGTCAAAAGAACTGCAGTCAGCAGAATAAAATTATAAAATTGAAGAATATTGGGTCAAAGAAGTTAAAAAGTAATAAATAGAGGATTATAAAAATAGTCAACACGGATCGAAGTCAGTAAATTGAACAAATATTTCAAAGAGAAAAAGGTAATAAGTCAAATAAAGTTTTGATTATAAGTTAATATTTTCTGTAGACTATTTCAAAGATAATGACTTAAACACTTAAAACGTTCGATGTCTGTAAATTCAGTTCTTTTGTCTTTTAATGTGCAACATGCAGATATTAAGCATTTGTTAAAATAATGTGTTTTGCTCAAAATTTTCACATTATTCCAATCAAATTCGTAGTTAAATTATATTCTACAGCGGATAATGACAGAATGAATAAATGTATTCTGGTAGATGTGATTAAAAAAAAATTAAGTTTCCCAGATAAGGGAAAAATCTATTTTATAATTAAACAGAAAAGGTCCATTAAATAATATCGACAAAACTATATATATTCTAATAACTATATATATTCGACAAAACTATATATATAACAAAAATATATATATTCTGAAATCTGACAATAATAACAAGTAGGTAAGTATATAGAAATGATAAATGCGAGCCATTGTCAGAGAGTTGAAATAATTTAATACATAAGAGATATAAAAAGAATATGTTCTTAATATGATCAAATGTCATTTTTGTCATTTTCATTTTACTGCAACCATTAAAAACTTTTTTTGAGACATGATGATTTTATTTTTTTTTAAATCAATCGTTTTTAAGTTGCGACAATTTTTTATAAACTTAAATTATTTTGCTTTTGTACGATGAGGTAATATTTACTTAACTCATTCAATAACTTTAAAATCACAATTTTTTTAATTGTGTAAGAGAGCGATATTTTAGATATTGAGTTCACATTATTGCTATCAACAATTGTTTTGTGGAGCACTTATATAAACTTGCGCATAAAAAATATAGCTGTATTTTTACCCTGTTGAGAATTCTTTGAGTTCCATAGTTAATTATAGGGTCTAAGAGAAAATGCTAATTAGACAGAGAAGGAGGGTATCGGTAGATCGCGAATTGAAGGAAGAAAATAGATCGAGAGATTCTTATTCGTTGGGAGTACACTTTGATCTTCGTTAATGTCATCCTATTATGAGATCCGATAAGAGACGATGCACTCTCTTGTTTTAATGAAATTTCGCATTGCCGTGTAATTCGCGAAATAACGTAGAGAGACGGCTTTGCCTCCTTTTCTGCATTAATGTAGTTTCCAAGTTCAAATAATTAGCTCGTCGATATATAAGGCGTTCGTTTATCAGTACTATCGCCATAGAATCAAAATAAACGGTACGTTTATAACAAGTTGCGTATTACTGTCACTCCCGTTAGAGTTTTTCTTCCCAGACGGCGGACGGAGCCGTAAGTAATCTCCACGAGTACTGTCGAGACAGGAATCGATCGTTTTGTTCGGACGTAACTTGCGTCACGAGCATCTGACGACAATGCTCGTAAATCACGTACGCGTTTCGTCTCGTTGAAGTCTTGGTGAGAGTCTCGTTTATTCTCTACATAAGTAAAGGGACATATATTACTTTGATACGCGAACCGATTCCCTATTCTGAAATCGTCCAATTAAGCCTGGCGAGAGATCGCTTGCTCATACCCCAGAATAAGCTTCATTCGTCCCTCCAAGCGGAAGGATGGGAAGGATGTCACGTGGCTATCGGCTGGCATCCGGTACAGGTCATTGTCAGGACGTCCACGTCACGTTGACGTTGGCCGCCGATATATGGACATAATGCACGATATCCTCAGGGATCTTGACAGACCGTGGGAAACTACGGTTAACTCTGTGCCAGTTTTGATTTAATTGAGGCGACTAACTGTCTCTCGTAATTCAAGTCCACCATATAAACTAATGGAACATAAATCTTCAACTCTCGTCGCGAGTTATTTCTCCAACTGATTATCTCTCAAACTTTCGCATTTTATACACGGAAATGTAATAAATATAATTGTTACATTTTTACGTTACTTTTGCGATAATATTATAATATGATACAAAATATACTTTTTTATTATTATTAAAATACTATATAATTATACATAAAATTTATATTATAATATCACATTACTTTCTGCACATCTATTATTATACTTGTTTTGTTTTTACATACATTAAATATTATATTTAATTTATATATATTTAATATGACTCAATAATACGTTTTTTTTTATATTCTGTTGGTGTACTTACTTATTTACAATTATATCTATATAATTATTTAGGCATTAAATTAGCTTTTCAGCTGCCTCTTGCAACTAGTATTTTCAATTTTATTAATGTATATATACATTACTATTTATGTTGTGTTAATCGCTATACTAATAAAGTTATTAATATTTATAAATTTTAAATAATATATAATTATACATGAAAGGTAACAGAAATAGAACTTTTTAATGATTCTCGAAATGAAAAAACAAAGTTTCAGGTAAATGAAAATATAAATACTATAATTAGAGAGCGATAAATCTTGCGATAATATGATTTTTAATGTTTATTCTTTTTATACATGAGATTCATATATTTTGAGTCGGTTTGAAGTCTTCACATTAAATTGTAAATTCTGTCGACATAGTATTTATTTACAATTTATAATTAGAAAACATCTTTTCCTCCAATATGTACAGCCACTAAAGAATTAATAGAAAAAGTGAGGTAAATTTCATTTGATTACGAATTTTAATTTTAAATTCTGAAACGGTAAGTATGAATTAAGAAAAACTGAACAAATATGAGTGTCTATATAATGTAAGTATAAACTGAATAATGTGGCTTACCATAAAAGAGTGTTTTACGTAGAACGGAGAAAATGTAATCACAAGAATTTGAAATTGAAATTATTATTGAAATTATATTTTGATGTTGAAATTAAGTCGAACATTATTTAACGCGTGTGAATCGTTCAAATTTTGTAAAATTATTGCGCTCTAATTGCCGCGTTTATACTCTCATTTGCTAAAACCTTTGTTTATAATTATACAATAAAATTTTGTTTATCTCTTAATATATAAGAAATTAATTTAATATATATTTTGTTTATTTCTCTTACATTTACGAATATATTGACCGACCGATATACGATGCATATCGAATTACTTCTCAAGTATTCCATGGCACATAGAGAGATCATACATCTGCGAAGGGAGAAAAGTTAAACTCGCTCTATATACCCCGCAAGAAATTCAACCGTATGTGGTACGTAGTTTACCGTGCACCGTGGCGATATACATGATGCCAGTTTTTCGACTGGCCGGATACGGATCGCAATTTTCGAGGCACTCGTGCGTGCTTTTTTAAGTCTTTCGACGTCGTGCAAAACGTGAACGGATACACTTCTAAATTCGGCTATAGAGCGCCGGCGGTAGCCTATTTCGTTGTAGAAGTTTGCAACTTTTCGCAGCATGCTTTGCAAGTCCATTTCCGTTTCCCCGATGCCTTTATCCGGTATCTTTATCCGCGAGCAAAGTACAAAGCGAAACGGCGCGGCGCGCCAACGGATAGCGGTTGTAGTGGTGCGGGCAGCAAGCTGATTTCGCGCGCGTGTACCACAACCTTTCTGTAAATATGGTATTTGATATATGTACGTACACGATGCACATGTGGCATGTAACATTTAATATTACAAATACGCAATCGACATCCCGTTCGATCGTTCCCACTGTGGTAATCGAAGCTTTCGTAGCGCCTCGCATTCAACGTCAAATTTTCATTAATTACATCGATATCTCGGCCGTGCGGTGAAATGGTGCAATGAATTTTCATCTCGTACACACGACAAAACCGATTTCAACTTTATCGATATCGAGCTATAGCTGCGCATCGAAACGTATGATTTCGCCGTTTCCCATAAATGATTTATTCCGAGGAATATCCGAGGAAGAATGAAGAGCAACGTGGGTAAGACTGGCATTGTACTATCACTTACCGCCAACTTATGTGTGAAGGAGGGAGAGAGAAAGAGAGAGAGAGAGAGAGAGAGAGAGAGAGAGAGAGAGAGAGAAAGAGAGAATAGGATGGAAAGAGAAATTTAGTCAAATTAGAGGGAACAGGAACCTAAATAAATGAGAAGAAGGATAGTTACGTTTCTCTAAGGCTACTTCCTGAAAGATAAACGTCTGCTCTTCACTTTACGAAGAAATTTCGAGTACCGCAGTCTCGACGGATTTGTAACACGATATTCCTCGCTTATTAAAACACATAGAAATATTTACTCAGAGAATGTCGAAGAATATGACAAAGAAGTAGGAAGACAATTAATACTCGCTATCAAGCGGAAGTAACAAATGCTTTTTAAGTAAATTTTTGTGTATCTTACTCGCAGCTTCCATTACTTAATCCCTATTTTTTTCTCTTTAATATTAGGCATGTATATTTTTACCTTACTGCAATTATGCTAACGTTGAAAGACCCAAGAAGTCAAATCAAATAAATAATCGCGCGATCCATTATGACAATCAAGTTGAAAGATGAATGTTCGTGTCCGCGGGGATTTGCCCCAATTGTGATTCACGTCGTCGCGAAGAATTCAATAGAAACTCGAGGCATAGAAACGTTCTGCGATAGACTTTGTCCGCGCGGGAAATAAACGAAGAATAAGATTGTTACTTTGCGGCGAACTCATCGCAGCGAGCGGTAATTCTCTCTCTCTCTCTCTCTCTCTCTCTCTCTCTCTCTCTTTTCCATTTTGTCTCTCTTTTCGTTCTTCCTTCTATTGCGCAAAGAGGCCTCAAGTAAAAGTTTATGGCGAATTTATGACGCGATGAAGCACGATATTTGCACTTTAAAATGAGCAATTCTCAATTCCATACTGCTAGATATCAAAGGAACAATGGTAATCCAATATTTTAAGTTAAAAATAATATTTTGTTATTTTAATTTCTATATGTGTCAAAATCAATTCATTTCTATAGTTAGTTCAATAATAATTATTAATAAACAATTAATAATTTGACATTGTGAATTTAACAGTGCATGCTGACTGCGGATTGGATAATAAAAAGGTTTCTTTTTACGCGAGTCAAGCAACGCTGCTTCAAATTATATTGCACATTACATTGTGCATATATATTTCGCGATACTGCGCAGAAAGAACGATTTTATATAATAGAAATAATTTAGCTAAATATAAATGTGAAAATAATTTTGTTGAACTATCAAAATAAATGTTGTAGAATGCTCAAGCCAATTACTAGAATATCAAAACTTTTTTGGAGTATCGCTCATCACGAGTTAAGTTTCCCACATAATTATTTTGATGATTCAAAAAAATTATGTTCACATCTGTATCTAGTTGAATTTCTAAATATTTCAATAAAATCGCTCTTTCCATGTATAGAAGCGCGAGGTAATAGCGGTTTTCCGATGTCACAATGGCCGGCGGATGTTTTCTACGGATTATGTTCGCGAAATACTTCGTTGAAACGAAGTTACGGTGTTAAGCAAACGGCGCAAAATGCAACGCTGCCCGTTCTATATTCCACTCGCAAAAGTTGACAAAATCGTATTTGTTCGATCGTGTAATACTTTTTGGCGACAAAAAGGGGATTTGTTTTGCGCTTCTGTACTTTCATGTAGATTTCGTACTTACAAGCGAAATTATCTCTGCAAATTCACCTGAGAAAAAACAAATGGTTTTAATTGCGTACTGGTACTGCTAAAATTTCTCCGACGGTAAATTGCCAGATGCGATCGTAGCAAATCGATCGGACAGAGTTAACAAAACGAACCAGAACTAGTTAAGTATTACTTTCAGCGTGATAGTTTCGTAAACTATGCAAAGTGATATTTTGGATTCAGTACGTTGGTGTCTCCTCTCGTCTCTATACGTTTTCCATTAGCATTCTGAGTGCACAAACCACATATCTGAATTAGATTCTGCTTTTTTCTTTCAATATCTCCAAAAATATTTTTAAATTACATTTAAATTATTTTTATTGGTGACAATATATTTTATCTCTAGATAAAGCTGTTTATATTATCAAAATAAATTATTAAGATTAAATAACAATAAATAAAAAGGGCAAAGTGAAAGTCAAACATATTGAAAATTTAACACAATTAGATAGAAAAATACAAATAAAGAAAAATAAAAATAAAGAAAACAGTCTAAATTCAAATATAAAACATGTAATTAATTAGAAAATTAAACAGCAGTACCATAAATATTACAAGTTTCGGCTACCGGATTGAACCCTTTTCAGACATTAGCTTATCGCAAAGATCAATGTACAAAATTAGTTATCGAAAATACACGCATATTCCTTATAATACCAGCTCAAGTGAATCTTCATGTAGAACTCGACATTGTTCGCATATGATTGGACAGTCAAATGTGTTCAATGTATAAATAAATTATTAAGAGTTTTTATAATAGATAATAATTTCTTTGTTTTATTTTACAAATGTTAATATTAACTTACTAATAAATTTATAGTCTAATAAGAATATCATTTTACGAATTCTGCTATATTACAAAAAGAATTGTTTAAAAAATGTTTATATTATTGGAAGAAATTCAATAAAAGTTTGACGTACATATACGAAGACAGAATAAAAAATACATTTCCATCTTTTTAATATAAATTTTTAAATGTCGAAAAAGAAGTACTCTTATTACTAAAACAATTATTATATTGTTCTCTTTAGATAATTATTATATCAAAAGAAAATTTTAATATTATTAAAGGTTAATTTAATATTATTAAAGGTAAATTTAAGGTTACTAAAAAACATTCTTTAAAGAAGATTTTATATTAATTTGTTGTTTATATATATAAAACAATGATTGCGTTAAAATGTATTAGTTTTACTTTGATACTAACTTTGTTCTATGTAAATTCCATAATATGTATGAATTATTTTGTGCTTTTAGTTTCTATTCTTATGCGATGTCATCTTTGAAAGATCGACTTTCTATTAAAAGTATAAAGTTGCTCAAAAATTTGACGTACTTCAATCCACTGTAAATCTCTTACGCGGGCTATTTCGAAATTTCTCTGAAATGCAATGCATGATAGTCCAACGCCTCAAAGAGTTTCGCGACAATGGCGTTTCAAGCACGCTTGGCGTGCGCCTGTTTTTATTGTACATTATGCAAGCCGCGCCGGGCTTTCGTAACCGCGGGATAATGTGACCGCGAAATTGTTCGCGAGAACGCAGCATGCCACGAGGTGTGTGCATTAAGAAGTGCATCCTGATACGATGAAATGCGAATGAGTACAAAAGTCGCGTTGAATTTAACGCTCTGCTTAAGTGCTATCAATTTAAACTATATTTCACTTGTATATTTACAGGGACGCGTATACATAATTCAGAACAACTTTACAGAAATAGTTGCATGTGAATGCAGCGTCTGTATTAACTAACGGAGGAGCTCTGCTCTTCCTGCATCTGCTTGACCGGCGCGATGAACTCGCTTTGAGTAAGGAAAAGTTAAAAAAGAAACATATAAAGAGAAGGATAAAAAGCAGATTTTCATTTTCCTCGCGTTGAAAAAGCTACTGAAGATCGCGCACATTCTCTGTGCCGGAAATATATCCTGTAAATAATTTAAAATAAGAATAGAATTTCAATCTCGTACTTTACCTTGACGTATATCTACGTTTTCAGAGTTACCATAATGGAGTTGAATGTATAGAGATCCAAGGATATAGTTAACAATATATATCTTTGCACCCTTCATTTATATTATGCTAAAATGTTTTTTATACATACAATTCAATTGTTTCTCATTCAAAATTCAGAAAACCAATTAAGTCGTGTATTGCGTAGTCTAAGGCTAATTCTACAATGTACTTTTTGTTTTCTGTTTCTTGCTGTTTGTCTCTTGTCTTATTGACCAAAAAGGCAAGAGACAAACAGAGACAAACAGCAAGAAACAGGAAACAAAGAGCACAGTGTAGAATTAGCTTTAAAGTCTAGAAAATCTAAAAAATCTAGAAAACACTCGGATATATATTTTCGCGTAAGATCGCATGAGTTTAAGTAGAGCGAGGGAAAAAAGTGCGAGCGATGAATCGTCGAATATTCCTTTTTGATGGCCGCTAGCAATTTGATACGGCGATACCTGCTAGCGCCATTTGAGTCGCTTTATGTACCGAGTAAATAAATCCTCGCCTCATACACCCACACATACACACATACATATATATATACACGGTGCTCTTCGCTTGCCCGTCCGTCGCGACCGCCAGGAACCGACTGATTTCGATTAGGGACCTGGATTGTCCTGCGGATCGTGTGTCCCGGTAAAGTGATCTATTGTTCCAGCGAATCTACGCGCGTCTCGACCGAACTTTCCGGCATTTTCGCTAGCCGTGACACCCTCGCCCCGCCAGGAATAGTGGGAACACACTTTTATCTTCATTCTTTATCCATCGCGTCTCTCTGTCCCTATCTATCCACCGTTCGCCCGTTACCTTTTTTCGCGTGGCCTCTGGCAGATAACAAGATGGCAACGGACCGTGACGACGAGTATCTCTCTCGCCGAGTAAAATTGTCCGGATCTCGTCACGGTACGGGCAGATAGATAGGCTACGGGAGATGGGGAGGAAAGAGATGCGCACTCCCCTCGTTATCTTGCAACGCCCGCCGTAGAGAAGTGGTAGCATTGTAGCAACAAATACATAATGGAACATTTCGCTTGCCTCTCCTTCCGCTACCAGCGTTCGTGGTTTTTGCTCTGACCAGCAACGTGACGACATGTCGACATGTTTCTCGAATGTTGCGTATAATGTTTCCACCTGGAAGCAGACAATACCGTTTGTGTGGACGTTTCATTTTTTCCTTTCAATCAATAAATTTCCTTACAATTTAATTTTTCCAAAGCTCTTGCGATCTGTTCGTCAAGTTAAAAGTTTCATGGCACAATAAATCGTTTGATTCCATAAAAAAGAACTTCATTATCCGTTGGTTGTATTGGACGATAAATAATTTCTGGTATCGAGCTTTTGTCAGGTAAAAATAATAGCTTCTAATATGATTGAATCAAAGCGACAAGTATAAATTATGCCTTCGCATTTAACTATTTTATCAAAATATATAAAATATTTAAACTTAATATTGCATTATAATCTAGAGGATAAAAAACTTACGCTATAATTCACTTATATAAAAAGAACGGTTTTACTGAAACATCTAAAAACTTAGCTAGATACAGATTTGAAAATGATTTTATTTATTATTTATTTTACCTTTAAAATGACACAATAAAAAGTACTTTGTATTTATCGTCTAAAACCGGTCATTAAATAAAATGTTTGTGTTGAATTTTTAACATATCCCAATGTTAATTTAATGTTATGTGATTATATTATTTGAATATTTTGCAATAAACAGATATTCAATATTTGTTAGAATTAAAATAATTTATGAGTAAGAGAATCTAATTTATGAAAAAGTGAAAAATAATATAAAAATATATTTTTATAATATTAAAATATATTAATGTAAATTCCAAGATAAATTAATAAAAAATAAATGTACATGTTAATTTAACATATTATAAATGTTAATTTTTTAAGAAATATGCTTCCACAGTTTATTCCTAAATTATGCCAAAATATTATATTTTTGATATTATTTTTTTTACATAATATTTGTGTTACTTTTTAATATATTCATCTTGTGTAAAATTTACACAAAAATTTGGATGGACTGTTTGGCTTACAAAATATATTAAGTACAATACAAATTTTCCATTCCGTATAAACTTTTTAATAACAATTTTTTATTTTTTATTTTTTGAGGCTTTTTATAATCACATTTACCTAAATGATGCAACCTAAATGATCGTATCGTAAATTTACAAAACCTAGTGCAGTTAATTTGATAGTCTAATAAAATTATTTTTAAATTTAATTAAATTCTTAAATACTTACTTCAGCAAATTCGTTCTCTTTATAGGTAACTTTTAAATTTAAGTAAAATATCATAAATAGATTATAGTTTATACGATAAATCCGATTAAATTATATAATACTGGTCGACAAAAATTAAATCAAAAGACAATTGGCGGTCCGCAAAATGTGTAACACAGCACACTACGTTATTTCCATTTGAAAGAATTTCCGTGTTTGCATCAACGCCAGAAAATTATCCGTGCAAATTTCTTTACCTCAATAAATCTCGCGAAAAGCGTTGAAAACTATAAATGTCAGGGCTATGAAGAATTGATACATCTATTTTTATTTCCCGTCTGGATACGTGTGAATGCCTGGCGCGAGCGATATCCGACAAAAGATATCGTATAAACCGATACCTTTGTTTTAGAGTATGTATTTCTTGGCACTGTCATGTGTTTGAAGCTAATCGTAACTTGACTTTATATTGTAGTCATTCTTATCATACCTTATATGTTACGTTTATATATTATTTTACATAATATTTACATATAAACTTTATGCATTGCTAAAGAAGGATGTTAAGTTTTGGTTATTTCTCGACTGACATAAAAAAGTTCCGAAATATTCTTTGTATATTATATTGAAGAGCTATTTAAGCGCAGTATTGTGTCAAATTTATCTTGGGGAAACTGGGATAAAAGAAATCGATCAAAAACAATGAATCTATAAATCATTTATTGATAACAAGTTAAGTAAAATATCAAGACATTTTAGGAATTAAGCAACAGTATTACTACTTAGCTACATATAACTTAAACGAAATTTTCGAGCGATTAATGAGCAGAGTTCCAAAATAATAGTTTGATTTCAAATTCTAGCTTTGAATAACAAACTTATCAAGTTAAATGAGTTTAAGAGTACAAACAATATAGTTTTATAATAAGAAAAACCCTATATTCTTAGTGCTTAAATATTTGTTGTGTGAATTTATATTTATATATATTCTGATTCTGCATATTGAACAGAACATACATTGTAGTTTTTATTGCTTAATTCGTGAACATCTTGATATCTTACTTAATAACTTGTAGATTCATTATATTTAATAATGATTTCTTCTATATTTTCCCGTGCATCACTCGACTCTGTTAAATAGTTTGATGTGATATATAATTTATACATCTTGGAATTTATTTATTAATCGGAAAAAAAAACAGTCAAACTTAACATCCTCCTTCAAAAAATCGTTTAAATGTGCATAATTTATTTATTTAAAAATTGAGTAATTTTTGTCAAATGATTAGACCGTATATATTGCAATTTTATATATTTAATTATGCAATTGATATCGAAATTCGTGTTTGCAGTTTGAAGTATCGAAATTTCAACATCGCTTGGACAATATCCGCATAAGAACAGGGATAAGAGCTTTAATGTGTGAACTCTCATTCAAATTAATGTATTCTCTGTGTATGAGTCTTATCAATTATTGCAGGCCCAAATCAGATCCGCAATAATGCCAGTGAACAATTTAACAATTTATCAGCTATAATCGTGCATTCACGATCGCTGAATTACTGCCATAAGAGAGACAAAGATAGACAGACAGACAGACAGACAGACAGACAGACAGAGAGAGAGAGAGAGAGAGAGAGAGAGAGAGAGAGAGAGAGAGATGTTTTACCAAGCACGGTCATATATTTCCATATCATAATTACAAAGCGATGTTACAGATAATATCATCGATTCGATAATACACCTAATCCTAGTATCGAAGCGCTAATAAGTGTAGGCTCCATTAATGTCCATATTTATTGATGCAACAATATATATATATATATATATATATATATGTGTGTGTATATACATAAATTACAGTCGCAGTTCAAGCTGTAAATATTTATCGATCCTGTGCAGACTTGCGTACTGCAATTAGTCGCGTCTCTTCTTAAATACTTTTCATTAGAGAAAATGCAACGTCTCAGATTTTGCCGAAGTGTTTTAACTTATCAAGTAATTCAATATACTGCTTCCTTATTTAAAAAATAAGATAACTAAAAAAAGTTTGATTTTCAAATTATTAGCATAAATGTTAAGTAAACTATTACTCTATTAATCATCAAAATTGAACTAATTTAACTTATAAAAAATAATTACAATTTAAAATGAGTTTTTAAAGATATTTATAGGACTATTAAACAAAAATGATAAAATAACATCTGATTATGTTAATATATTCTTTTGCCAATATACTGATTAGTTGATTTTTAAATTGAAAAATAATTTCTCTCTTTTTATACACAAGGAGGTTTTACTATATCTAAATATCTAAAAATTTAATTAAATACAAAAAATAATTTTATTTAAATTTAGTTTTATTGTTGCAGTAGAATATTTTTATTCATGTTCATTATTAGTTTTACTATAATATTATCTGTCAACCTTATATGAATATCATTTACGTAATAAAATTGATGATACAATTTAAGAAATTAGATTTTATAAAAATATCTAATCTAGATATCGATTTAATCTTTATAATATTTGCAAATATGTACAATTATGCAATGAACGTGAAATATTCGATCTTTATTATAATAAAAATGAAAAATTTTATAATAAAATTGTACATTATTACTCACTTACATAAATTGATCAAAAATCGATATTAATAGTGTTTAATTATTTTTAAGTATTGTTGGCACGTACAAAACAAAATGTAATCTGTTATACTTTGGTCTGTATTACTTATTTCTCTCTTACTTTATATTTTTATCTAAATGTTGCTTATATTAAGCAAAAATGTAAAATATTGATGATATGCGACAAAGATAGTATACTTTCAACAATTTTTCTCTAATATGACACACAATTTATTGGTAAAAAAAAAAATACATATGAATGTGTATATGTTTGTGTGATCGTTTAAGATTAACTCAGTGCTCTCTCTACGAACGAAACGCAACGTGCCATGAATTATTCAGCAAACTCGGCAAGCTTGCACGTGCTAATTAACCGACAACCTGTCGTCGCGTGAGGTTACTCTTTGAAATGTTGGTACACGTTTGTTTTGCAAATGTATCAATAAAAGTCACAAAATGCTACAACAGTGACGGAACGCTTTTCGACGTGATTTTTCAATTTTACGGATTGTGTCGCCTCAATCAATATGTCACGTAAAAAAAAAAAAACATTTCTTTTACTGACCTCTTGATTAAAAAGAGTATTTCGTTTAAATAATTTCGTATTATATCGGTTTAACGTTATAAAGAGCTTACAGTTTACACTCTGTGGCAATTCACCCGCAGGCGATTGTCAGGATTATACATTTTTATCTCCCTCCTCCCTCCGGAGTTTCTTTAATTAAATTTCCCTGAGCTACATATAATTTTTCTTATTTCCATTCGACCCAATTGTGCCCTAACATCGAGCGAATGAAAGCTGTACCAGCTATGCGAGAAACGGAGCTATGCGAGAAACGGAGCGTCGCTACATCGCTCGCGATTTTCACTTGCAGTAGAAAATCCTCGATACGGCTCAGACTGCGAGGCGCCCGACCGGCACGCGAATAATAGTTGCATGTCCGCACGTGCTAACTGGTGAGAATAGCTACGCATTAACTTGTGATCAGCTGATGGTGTCTGTTCGTGTTATAGATAGCGTTATATCGGAAAAAAAATGTGAGTGGAGGAACTGCGGCATGATCGATAGCTGGTTCGCGATTCCCTCACGGTCGCTTTCGCTTCTCCCTTCTTTTGTACGAAACTGTTTAAATATTGATCACGCATTTTTCATAATTTATAGGGTGCGTGAAACGCCCCTATAAAATAGGTACACTAACCAAAAAGAATACCAAAAAGAATAGTTACCACGCCGAATATGTATATTTCCATGAAAACGGAATCTTTACACCCATGGTTTATATCAAATAAGCAGCTTTAATAAATAATTTGCAGATATATTATACAGAATGAGTTGTATATTACACGAAAATGATTTTGCTGAATTACCTAAAAATTGAGATAGATACAAATCTGAGTCTAATTTCATTGGAGTACAAAAATAATTATGCACGAAACTTAAGCATAATGAACAATGCTGCAAAAAGTTTAACACTTTAACAATCAGCTTGAGCCCTACATAATTATTTTAATAGTCCAACAAAATTATTTTTAAATCTGTATTTTGCTAAATTTTGAAATACGTCAGCAAAATCGTTCTTTCTGTGCAATGTGTTTTCTGTATCTGCGAATTATTTATTAAAATACCCATTGTCGGTAATCGACGATTACATAGCTTTGTATAAAAGATAAACTGTGGAAATTTGTATAAAATTCAAGTTTGCATACACATTTTTTGGCAGCTATAACACGTAACGAACAAAATGCTTTTAACGAGGGCGTAAACAATATAGTTTAAATGAAACTCGTTTCAATACCTATTTTCTGTTACTACTATTTTGCAAAAATATTTATTGTTGGCTAGTAGCACAAATAACTTTATCACACATTATTTTTGTAATCGTCATATTATATCGCATGACTTTTATAATATCGTTACTTTGAGTTTTCAAATACACAATTGGATATCGTATTCGTGCAAAATGAAGTAAATAAGGTGCTTTTAAATAATATTTTCTGTATTACAAATCGAATGATAAATTAAATAAGTATAAAGGAAGACCATATAAAGGTCAAAACTGCAAGTTTTGATAAATAATATTTATATAAATGTTAGAGTACATTTTCCAATTATATGAATTGCGCACAGAATACTGTCTCTCTTAAAACAATCATACACTGGAGCTAAAATAATATCACAAATTAAATTGATTGTCAATTTAATAATGGCGCTAATAAGTATCTTAAAACTTTGCGAAGAACTTATTGCGAAAAATAATAAATTATCTAAAAATTACAGTTAATTAAATAATTATATATCTTTTATTTAAAAACACTATATAAACATATACGTATTATACATAAATGTTATAGGGAGATATTGCTTACCTTTAAATTATCGCTAGCAGCAGTGCATTTATATTATTTCCATCGGCGATTTGTCAATATCGTTTCAGTTGTCTGTCCGCATCAACGAATGAACTTTTCTACGCGATCAACGCGCTAATCCGGCATCAAAAATTTCATGGCTCAATCATTCGTACAATATCCTATCCGAGAGTTGTCAGTTATTCTCCACGCGTCGCTGGCTCGCAAAATTGCAGTCGAAGCTACGTCAGCCATAATACTCTTTGTCGGTGTATCGCACGAATATGCGATTTAACTGAGCGATACGCGCGTACTTAGCTGCATGAGCGCACAATGAGTGCCCGATTATCACGGCAGATTTGTATTGACGTCGTCTGTGCTTTATTGCGAACCAAGAACAGTAGTTATTCTAGCGATTACCGTGTACGAGAAGCGATGGCGGGAAGCAGACATAGACTGATATCGATGTCAGATTATATAAACTTATTAGAACATAAAACTAATATAAAATGCAAGAGACAGAGTCAAAGTCTTTCACAAGATTTTCACTTCTTTATAGTGTTTTAAGATGCTCATTAACATCATTATTGGATTAATGGGTTAATGTGATTTGTAATGTAATATTATTTCCAGCTTCAATTTATGATTAATTTCAAGTTTGAAAAACTGAATCGACGCGACGTGCAATTTATAGAATCGAAAAATATATTTTTTAAACATATTATTAAGCACCAAGATCTGCTTCGAAAATAGAATTCTTTCCTTTACTACTACTACTTAATATATATCTATTTACTTACAGTTCATTATTTCACTTATTATTGTTTAAAGTCTTTTATATTGACTTCGCGTCTAACTTGATTATAATGATATTCTCTTCTTTTCTATACAATAAAATTTGATCTCGTTATTAAATATTGAAGCTTTTTTAAATTTGCAAACAAAAAGAAAATACTAGTATTTTTGCTCTTCATTTATATTGTATTCACTCTGAAATTAGGAAATTTTATCATCCGTTATCGTACATTATGAACGCAAAATGGAGCACAATATTCTGGATATCTGCGTAATCACCCGCGAATAAATTTACGTCAATTATACGTAATCTATATAAGTTTACTTTTGTGTGTGTGTGTGTGTGTGTGTGTGTGTGTGTGTGTATGTATGTTTTTGGCCGTGAATAATTTTCGTACGAAGAAGCGTGGCTGTTTCGCCAGGCCAGGCGCCGGGTGTATACGGATAAGCCAATCACAATTCTGTTTATTTAACAATTAACAATTGCGACGTGATTAATGTGCCTAGGTACTTATTTGCAACTCCCTAATTCCCGTTTAATAAAGCCCGCCGTTAATACTCATCACAATCAAGCGTGTGCGTGTCTTCTCATGGCGTTTCGTACAATGCCCATGTTATTTTGATCGCGCGCGTCCACCACCCGCGCGCGGATATCTTTGGACCGTGCAAAACCCCGGTGGATGAAATTCCCGGATCCGGTAAAACCCTCTTTGTTCCTGCAGCACGCTCGGCCCCACGCGATACGTGTTAATCGCACCACGTCCCGACACGGCGGGCGTCATGCGCTTCTCGGCGCCGCGCCATGCTGGCGAGGTCACGATTGATGCATGAACGCATTCATCCAGCTAGCGATAGTTACATTTTAACTATCTATTTGCGAAAGCAGAATATGTCGCTTTCTGTTGCGTGGCGAAAATAAATTTAAACAATTTAGTTATAAATCCAATTAGCTCCATACTCGGCACGCGAAATACGCCTGTCATCCTCCTCCTCGTCTCTCTCGCGCAACGTGCGATCGTAGTTTCAATATTTTTTGATACGAACGGCGCGGCGTGTACGACCTGATTGGGTACTCGACGAGCACGTGTGCTTCATAAAGTATGCCAGGCGTTCATTGAACGGTAACGTTTAGCGCGTTTGCGAAAAACCGCCACGTGGCGCGACACAAATTTATATTGTATCATAGAGAATTGGGATTTGCAAATAGCTCGTAAAGAGCCGACAATTTCGAGGTAATTAACCGTTTCCGGACAACTACAATTAAAATTATCGACATTGCATGTACACATGCATGTACACAGAAAGAATAGTTTTAAAAAGTTACATACAAATTTAAAAATAATTTGGTTAGAGTATCAAAATAATTATATATAAGAACATTCTTATATTATATAAAAATGTAGTTGTTAGATTGTTGAAACTTTTAGCAGCATTGCTCATTATACTTGCGCGTTCTACATAATTTTTTAATCCAACAAAGTTGTTTTTAAATCTATCTCTACTTCAATTTTCAGATTCTTCGGTAAAATGTTCTTTCCATCTTGAACGCTTAAACTAGTTGCTGAAATGTTAAAACTTTTTCTAGCATTAATGCTTAAACGTTCTACATAATTTTTAATTGTCCAATAAAATTATTTTCAAGTCTGTAGTAAACTAAATTTTTTAATATTTCAAAAGTCTTGTTTCTTTTCGTATACGCGGGTATTTTTGGAACGTTTAGGATACACATAAAATACAAAAGAATTAATGAACTCTCACAACCTTCGTACGTTTTTCCTGATAGTTTCGAGGCGACGAAAATATCATCAATGTTATCCAGCGATCGATAACTCGCCCGATGATATCCCTTTTGTTTAAATACGTTATTCGAGTTCAACAGGAAGCTAGCTGTTTGCTGAAGCCCAATATTGGGTTACTGTTAGCGAATTCTGCGAACCAATCTCTTCTGGCAATCGCGCTACATATCTCCCTGTGGGCGCTTCGATTCGTTGGCGGCAGTAAAGTTGTAAGCTGCATATTTTATCTGTGATAAAGTGCACCGCCGATACTCCTGCTCGGCTCTCTCGCGCAGCTTAGTTCCGTTAAGAACTTACTACTTCCTTTAGCTGAATCTATGCGCATCCCACGGAAGCAGCGATCCGATAAAAATGTACAACGCCATCTCTTTTGTACGTTACTAATGTATCACGCTACCGTCTACTAGAAAAGAGAAATGTATAAATTAAACCTAGATCTGCTAAGAGAAAAATGATACAAAGGAAGAAGAAGATACAGTTAGAAACTTGACCATACATAGTTGGAAAATTTATGTTAGATTTAACACATTTTATCTCTTCCAAACTATCTGCTTTCAAACTTTTAGTTTAACATAAGATGAATATAGTAGGAAGTATCACAAATATTATAAAAATTAACAAAAGCATAATACTTATAAACAAATTAGATGCATGCATATTTATTTGGTAAAATTAATATTCATATTGGAACGGAACAAAAGTTCGTAGCGTTCCAAACTTCAAAATCGATGCCGCTGTAATTTCGTTAAAATAAACGAAATTTAAATTTAAAAAAGTGTTTTAATCTTAAAATTTCTATTTCCGAAAAGTCACTATGTCATTTGAGTTTCTGTGAATTTGATAATTTTTATATATAAGAAACTACGAGCTGAACAAAATGGAAAATTTTCTTTTCACTTTTTTTTTTTACCCAATAATATGTTAAACTAATCTACGTTTTAATAAAATTAATTATTTATAATATATTAAATTAACACATTTTATTAATTCATCTTAGAATTTACATTATATTTGAAAATTATATTATTTTATGTTATTTGTTAATTTATTTAATTATTATTTATATTATTATAAATTATATTATTTTAATATTTTCTACTGTACAAGTATATATGTAGTACATTAAAAAATTATTATAAACACTTTACATCCGATGAAAAATAAATTAAAAACATCTTCGTTGAAAAAAAATTTATTTTTATACTAATTTTATATTATGTTAGTTTTCTTTTTTATTATATCACCACTGCTCTTCTGAGGGAATAGATTGAAAGTATATACTTTATATTTATGACTAAGGCTATGTAAAAGAAAAGAAAAGAACTGCGCACACAATGCATTAAGAGAAATGTGTTAAACAAAGAGAGAAAACAGTATTTCAGGTCGCGATATTGAGCTGAAATTGATTCATTTTTCAGTGATCAAACCTGTCATACATGATGAAACGTCTGCGGAGCAGCAGATCGTTGGCGTACTCTTCGGGGTTAGCTGGAGATCCGCAGATAAATCCGCCAAACTTTTCTCCCCGTTGGTCTATTCCCCAGCTGATTTACTAAGACCCGCCTCCAATAGCCCTGCAGGCGGCACTCGTTACAACGTCGTTTCCGAGCCCGGAACGAATTCCCAACTTCGCTACGTGGCATGTCGTGTTTCGACGTGAGGCAAACGTTTTCTCCCTCGTTCCTCCCGCTGCCCATTCCCATTCCTTTCCCTCCCACATTGGCTCGTTCGATTTACGCATCGAAATTAAGCCACGCTCGGCTTGCGGCGCTCGTCCGATGCACTGCACTTTTTTAAACCCCGGCCCCACGCTACTCAACGTCAGTTGCATCGGTAGAAACGACGTTCTGCGAAACGAGCGCACCATTGGTCTGACCGGAGTCCAAAAGAATCTGGAAGCTGTAGAGGTTGTTACGAAGAGAGGGAGTGGGACGAACGAGATAGAGCTAGATTGATACCTGATACAAGTCCATCCCGCTTGAAGATTTTTGCGCCAGCGCTGCACGAAGAAGAGAAGGATTCCCTACGTCGCAAAAAATGCGGAATACGACGGGACATCTGATTGCTGTCATTTAGCGAGAAATTCACGAGTATCCTTCCTTTATAGCGTCAGGTAAACGAATATCGATCAGTCCATAAAATATGTGGGATAAACGGGAAAAATGTATGTGGGTGGAAAGATCCCAATATGCGCGACATGTTACAAATTTTTTTTTATTGCCTTTTTTATTGTAAAACTTGAAACATAATTTGACAGAATGTCAAATTCTACGATCTAAACGTCGCGAAATGCTCAAAAATTGTACAAGATTTAAGATTTATTTAACTTTACAGACATAATACTGGAAGAGTACGATTAATTATCTATTTATAAGTATTGAACAATAATTGCTTCTAATACTTAAAATATAGAAATATTTAACCACTATATCTTTTAATATTAAATTGCTTTAATATTAAATTAGATTTTTGTAAGAGTAGAAAACGTTGTTACTTCAAAATTGGTACCGAGGTCATCCTGCTCGCTTGATAATACTTTAACATTACAGAAACAACGTTAGATGAAACGAAGTGCATAGTCACGTTGAGGAGTGGTGAGTTTCTAGGACTCTAAACGCAACTGGGGATTGTTACCGGTAAACGGGATGGGCGAGACGGATTGAGGTTGATACGCGATACCAGGGTTTTGCTTTAATATATAGAATTTCTCCGCACAACCCGCGTGCGGCTGGGTATCATAACCAGACACAGCATGCAGAACAATGCGAATAAACTGCGGTGAGAGTGTATCGCGGACGTACATATTTCAATTCCAAAAGCGGGATTCTGCGATGCTGTAACGACCAAGATCCATTTACATATAGTTATTGTTACTTAAGACTTACACTGCTATGTATAGAATTGTGAATATCATGAAAAAAGTTTGGTACTAATAATCAAATGTAAGTGATAGTTACATGTAGAGAAAAATATTTGTAATTATAATTATATGTTACTATAATTATGATTGTTACTGCTATAATGTTAATTATTATTGATAATAATAATACTAATAATTATCGAAAATGGCTATCGTTGTAGTTATTATTAAATATGATAAAAGTGGTAGTATATATGCTTATTATATAAATTACAGTAATTGTAATTATTTTTATGGTAATGATATTTTATAATCACTTTTGATTGGCAATATAATTATTATTACTATTACAACAGTGTAATAATCATAATTACAATAATATATAATTATTAATTGGTTACAAATAACATATTTCTCTCAATATATTAAAGCTGGTGAAATAATTTCAAATATTAATATAATTAAAACCATCTAAACACTAATTTAACTTTTCAAAATATTATCTTATTTTTCTAATTATCAAGTAATGTAGTAAATTACTTGATAATTTCATAGTGTTGATCCGATTGCTTATTTGCAAGATTTCTCAGAAATGCTTAATTTTCTAAAATTCTATTTAGATGATAGATATTTAAGGATCTTAGTTCCATCGAGGCAGAGTATAAGTCAAATTAGTTGACTATAAAGAAGCTAAACTCACTATCAATTTTAACGAAATTCTTCCGATAGTTACGTATTTTTTGCTGCTACTTATTGTTAGTTACATCCATTGCAAAAGGTTTATTACCTAACAGGTGTTATTGCTTATATTATAATAATATTTATTAATATTTATTAAATATTGCATCAGTACCAAATAAAATACATTTGGTAGCTATTATCAGACTTTTGTCACCAGCGCATTCCACATTTTCTTTTGTCAATAATAATGATAATGCTATCGAATGATATATGAAACCGCTCATCATCAAGACAATAACGTCACGCGTGAATCGATGTCAGATAACTGTCCTCTCCATAACGGAAGGTTCACGTGTTAAGTTTCGCGTTAAAATTGTTTTATAATCCACGATCTCACAGCAATGAAGCATTGAATCCAGATTGATGGACCCTGGATGGGATGGGACGGTTTACTGTAATGTAACACGTAATACACGAGATGGAAACCATAAAACGAACGTGCGAAATAACTGAAACTAGGCCACCCATTACTATATTAAATGATTGGAAATCTAATCTTGATCGAACATACATTTCCGTATTTCGTAAAATATCAATTTCAATTGCGTTATCGCTTTATGTAATCGTGTAACTCCAGTGGGAATCCTTTTCTATGACATTCGGCAAAGCTTTCTAAAATTCATTAACCATTTGTACATGATTCTTCATGTAGAAAATGTTGATGTATAAACTGAAGAGGAAGATGAATTTAGGTGAATACTGGTATTGAAATAATGCTTTAGGTACAGTCGAGCACAACGAGTTAAGATTCGGGTCCAGATTGATGTGGTGGTAAACGGTAGCAGCCGCATGAGCGATTGCGCTGAGTTTTGTTTCGCAGTTTGCTAGGTTACAAAACACGTGGAATAGTAGACGGAATGGAGGAGTAAAAGCGGATTGCAACCGCAGTAATGCCCAATTTGTTGCGAAGTTTTCACTGAATACATCGGCCTGAGTAATCGGTTAGAGATCAACCATTAATCACTAGACTGTAATTCAGTGCCGGGAAAACTTTGAATTAATTACATCGAAAATTTGAATAACCTCTTGTAATTTATACTCTAATGTCAATCATGTATTATTTATTTGTATACATATATAATATGATAATCAAGAGATAATACGATATTTTAATGATAATTTTATTGTAAATGTTATACGAGTATACATCTCTATCTGTGCACTATATATGTAATAAATATATTATAAATAATATATTAAATAATAGATATTTTAATATATAAATTTATTTTGAGCGAAAAATCTTTTACAAATGCAGTTCTACGAAAATAGAATATAATTTTTAAATCAACTTTAATAAAAAAAGCTCCTTTTCTTGAAGTTACTATATTATTGCTGTCATCAACATTACGAAGTCTAAGTCTCATTAATTGATAGACATGTTAGGATTGTATATTTAACATTTAAATTTTCTATTATTCGTATGTATTATCATTTATGTTGAATACACATATTGTTACAATATGTATACTCTATTGTATGTTTCGATCGGATATCGCTGATAAAATAGCACCATGAGCGGTATTGGTATCATAATCCGCGTGGTGTCCAAATAGATGCCATGCGTACGATCGAACGAACGAATGAACGAACGAATCAACGACAACGAGCGAGCGAACGAACGAACAAATGTTCGAAGCTCGATTGTGCGGAGAGTAGAAAGAGAAGTGGGGTCTCTCGGTGACCGGCAGAGATTCTAGGTAGCTTTGACCCGCCAATTCAGCATCACCCATACGGGCACTCAACCGCAAATCGAGTTCCGGCCGTAGGGCGGAATAAAATCGACCCCGTCAACCTCGACTTTCCGGCTCCTCCCTTCCGGTAACCAATGCAACCTTCGATTCGCATGTAGGCGAACCTTATAGTAAGACATTACTCGCGAGGGACGCGTTTATCCCGAGAAAAGGTGTGAGGAAAAGGGAGAGAGAGTGTGTGTGTGTGTGTGTGTGTGTGTGTGTGTATGTAAGCGAAAGGCAAAGAGAAGATAAAAGAAGAGAGCTTGGATAGACTTTAATGGGTGTAGCAAAATGGAAAAGTCTGGCCGCGGAATAACCGGGCCACGCTCGGGATTATGATTTCCGCAAAGAACGCGCGTGTCGCGCGTTGATATTCTTTCCGGATCGCGATCGTAAAGTCCGTCGTTTTATACGGAAACCGGGGCAAGAGTAGTGCGGTCGGTAAGCTTCAACAATCTGCATTTGTATACACGGGATTTTAATGCGCGCACGTTCTTGGATAAATTGGATCCCACGGAAAGTTGCACGCGGGACAATTTTGTATCTTGTCGGTCGCGTCGATGAAGTCAAGAATTTTTTTATGACAGACGCTATGAACAAAGTGAAGTAATTGTGCGTACATATGTTTATATAGTCCGAGATAAATTCCGAGCTATTCTAAACTTCACAAACTCCCGGCTCTCGAGAACTTCGTATTGAGAGAAAAGTGTTTGATATTCGTGACTATTATAATTGTATGAAATGATTATTTAATGTTAGGAGTTCCATTTTCATAGTTATTATATCACTTTAGTATAATTGATAATATTGTACAGAAAGAAAAGTTCTTTCGTTTGTGTAGTAATAATAATTTTATATAATATATGTATACATAGTTGATACAAAAAATGACTAACAATTATAATCATTTTCGATGCCAGCTATATATTTTTATATACAAATATTATATATAAAACTATAAATATAATTATTGTCACTAACATTATAGCAGTAATAACAATAAAAAGGTTCTAATCTAATAATTATTTTACCAATTATAATCACAAATACCAAACCACTTTTCTATCGGTGAGTGATACCTGAAATGAGAAATTCGTTTCCTTTAACTTGCTCTCTTTAACGACTAAGTACAAGAGATCCGACATTATAGGTAGGATGAGTGGCGCGCGGGGTGAAGTCGTCGCTTCCGCCGGAGATGACGCGGATGCGTTCGTTCCCGCCGTTATCGTTGTCTACTTTATTACGTGCATGCTGCTCGTAGTTTCCACCCTTCGCGCATACAGAGAGCTAATCCACGACGGCTGATTTATGGATGAACAGATATACTTGTCCACCCCTTTACTGCCTTCGCAAGAAGCAACTTACGGGCTTATTGTTGCGCTAAGTGTTGCGAAAGCTTTACGCTCTCTCATGTCTCATTGGTACCGTCATGAAGATCAAATTTACTACTCCGTACTCCGCTTTTGCTCGGGATATCTTCTAATTTCTGGTAACCAGATACCTGAATGTAAGCTCTTTTATTAGATATCGTATGATTATAGGATCACGTCCATTAGCCGGATTAAAGACAAATATAGTACGGTTATCCAATCTCGCGGTTTTCCTTCATCTGATGTACTTTTCTTCCTAACATGATTCTATTGAATTTCTAATATACTGAGAAAAGAAAACTGTTTTATGTTTGTAACTATAATTGCATAGTAAAATAATTATGTTTAGGAGCTCCATTTTTATAATTATCATTGCTAATGTTATAAGTAATCATAATTATTAAACAATAAATAACAAAAATATAATAATTATTATATTTATAGTTCTATATACAAGAAAATATACGTATATAATTGGTCTCAAAAACGACTATATTTGTTGTATATAAATGTAATTATTATTACTACATGGAAAGAGTTTCGATCAAGTATATATAAAAATTTAATCAAGTACAAATCTGAAAATTTTGTTGAACTTTCAAGCGTTAAAGAGAATGCTGCAAAAAATGTTAATAATTATTCTAGCAACCTGCAATTTGAGCATATTTATTCCTGCATATTTATTTTGATTCAAACAAATTGTTTCCAGATTTATATCTAACTAAATTTTTAGATACTTCAATAAAACGATTCTTTCTATGTAACATTATGTAGCAATAATAAATAAAAATGATGAAATTCTCAATCATAATTATTTCACCATATAATCACGAATACCAAATATTTTTTCTGTATCATTAATATTTACTATTACTGAGATAATTTTTTGTGAAAAACGAATCGTAAACATAATCATAATTATGATTTTCGCTAAAACAATCTCGCTCGACTGGGTAAATGATCGAGATAATTGGAACAGCGTACAAGTATAGAAGCGTGATTCACATCTCCGTTAACGCGAAGTTTCTTCTCTCTTCAGATTATCTTTTCTTTTTTAAACGCACGTAGTCCAGCTCACTCAACTTATATACGATATATTTTCACGTTCATACTTTTTTGCCGACAGTGCCGCCTGATATTCTGGACTATGACACCAGCACGGACATGGTGGTGATGGAGGGACGAAACGTGACTCTGCGTTGCGCTGCGACTGGTTCCCCGGCGCCCAACATCACCTGGCGGCGCGAGGATGGTCAGCAAATTCAGCTCGGAAACGGAGAGGAAGGTGAGTTTTAACGAGCTGCCCGCGAACGAGTGGTAATTCGCAGTCAGGCTCGGGTGATAAAGTCGGAGAAAATTTCGCTGAATTAAGATGACTCGCTCTCTCTATCGCGCTCCTCCACCTCCCTCTCGTCGCGACAGACGCTTCATTCACGACGAGAGCTAATCGAATACGACGAGCGGAAGACGACGCCACGTTTGATACTCGACGGAGTGCACTCGACGATCGTTCGCGATGCGGTCCTTTTCCGGATTGCGCTTTTAACTTCCCCCCTCTTTCCTTCTTCCGCTCCTTTTAAACGTCTCCTCTCGTCTCGGAATGTACCAAGTATTTTATGTGTCATTAGCTCCGCGCCGGACAATCACGAAATTTCTGGGCTCCGCCTTTGCCATGGAAACTATAGGGTTTGATTTTTCCCTTCGGTCTTTTATAAACTTTTTTATTCTATTTGACTTTAAAAGTTCTCTGTCTTGACAATATCTTATTACTTATTTAATTTTACTTGTTTTAAACTGTAATTATCTCTGTTGATCTTTTTTAATATTTTTGCCTTTTATGAACATTTTTATTATTATTGTACTGATTAATTTTAATTCTGCAAATATTTATTCTGCCTGTGCTTCTTTAATTTTATGCATCTATTTATGGGATATTTTTGGACCGACTTAATATACACGGCTTTGCAATCACGATATAAATGACATATTCTTTTTATGTTTTTGATCATTTTTGTCTATTAAAACTTGTGTAAAATTTATAGTAAAAAATATTTTTACTGTCCATTTTGTATTTATGTTAAAACCGATACTTGTTAAAATTTTTGTACCTATTGAATTTTTAACATATCCAAGTGTTCATTTAAAATAATGTCATAATTATTCGAATATTTTTTGTTAAATTGATATTCAACACATTGAATATTTGATATTAAATATATTCAACATTTCTTAAAGTAACATAATTTATGAGTAAATAAACAAATAACAAAATGTTCGTTGAAATATAAGTTTTAAAATAAACGAATAAAATGTATTGATTTAACATATTATATATGTTAAAGTTTTGGAAAAATATGCTTCTGCAATTTGCTTAGTGTTACATTCTTGTATTAACTTTTACATATAATATTTGTGTTACTTCTCAATATATTCATTTTATATTAAATTAATACACAAATTTCATGGATCGTTTCGAATATAATCTAAAATGTATTAAATTTGACACTAATTTTCCAACTGCGTATTTTTCGTTAAGAATGACCCGAAAAAAAATTCGAATATATTTTTTTCTTGTAATTTTTTAAATAATAAAATTATATTGTATTCGTTCGCAACTACAGAGCTTGACACTCACGTATCCTTATTGTCCTATTATTGTATCAAACTTTTTAAGTTTTTACATTATATTCCCTCTTCACTGTACGTCGGCTTTTATTGATATTTCCGTTATGAAAACGTTGATTTCACCTGTTTCTTTTTTTTTATCTATGGTGCTGCGAATTCACGTAATACGTAAGCACACGGAGGTAGAACTTTGCTTATGAAGTTTGTAACTTTCATAGCTGACTTGCAAAAAACGTTATGTACGATGCTTTTTAAAATAATATAATTTAATTCGTCTGATACACGTTTGAAAAAGCGCGGACGAGCTTTAAATATTTACAAATTTAACATCGTCCAGATTATTTCTCGTTCCTGAAAGATAAATGAGCGCGCCCGGCTTTCGGAAGATATCATTGAGGGAATCGTACGGGTTCGACTCGCAAACCCGAGTAGCTCGAATCGAGTAAATATCCCTCTAACGTCCCTAAACGCGGCGGCAACGCGCCAAAAGCTCCGCTCCGTTACGCGTTCATGGCTGTAAAGGCATCGCCTGAAAAAAGATTTACGCTCCGCGGCGGCGGAAATACATTCGGGCTAAACTGCGCGAGTGCATTCGAGCCGTATCAAGCCTGGGGTCGCTCAGCATTGCATCGCGGCGGTCGCTCGAGAGCGCAAACACACCGCGTGGTAAGGCCAATAGGTTAGAGCGAGGTGATACGTTTGCAGAGACCGAGGAAGATCTTCTATATTTGCATTGAAATTGGCAAACACACGGCGAGCGCGCGATACGGTGACTTCGGTGCATATAGGCGTGCATGGGCGGTTGTAGTCGTATGTATGGGCGCGAGAGGGGCGATAAACAACCGGACCAAACTTAAACCGCGATTACGCTATCCATAGTTTCGCTATTACGTCGTTAATCGGATAAAGTGTGTACCGAGAAGGGAGACCACGATATTTCGATCGTGATGGGTCGCCAGCTTATTCGTTCGGAATACTGCACCGACGCAGCGATCTCTCGAAAGAATATTCCTACGTAATAGTTTCTCCAAAGGGTCACTGCAGATTAGGATTACCACCTGAACAATTGTTCTGACACCCCGAGACAATAAAGAAAAGAAACAAAGTAGTATCCAGTGATAAAAATCATCAAAATATGAAACTATATCTAACAATATTGTAAGACTAAAAATAATTAAAAGTGACCAGACAAATAAAAGACAAAATAAAATTCTGACAATTACCAAACAAAAAATATATAAATTATATGTATATACAATAATATGTATATTTAAGAATATTTTATTATATACACGGAAACGTTAGTTAGGACATTACTTGTTTATTATTTATATTTTTAATAACATTGAAAATGATCTAATTTTTGGTCGAAACATCTGTTTTATGTTTTAACGTATATTATTTAGATAGAATATTAAATATTAGCAACTAACAACTATCTTTGACTCTTAGCTCTTGATATCTTTGAAATTGTTTTATTCAATTGAGTTTTTATGTATTAATTTAATGTACATGTAATTTGTATATTTTTTATTATAAATAATTAAAATTTTGTGTGTTTCTTAACTTTTTATTTAATTATTTTATATTTTGTAATATTTTTTAATTATTATATTTTAATAATATACACGAAAGGACAATTTTGATGAAGTATCTAAAGATAGTTAGATACAGATCTGAAAATAATTTTGTTGGACTATCAAAATAATTATGTTTGAGCACAAATGCATTCTAGCAGCTAGCTCGAGCATCCTGTAGCTCTAACATAATTATTTTAATAGTCGAATAAAATTATGATTTATGGAGTGAGTCATATAAAGTATGTTTTAAAATTTCATGAGCGTGTTCTTGCAAATAGAAAAGGAGAATATGGAATGCTAATGTTTATGAATGAATATGCCAATCATGTGCATACATTGTGCTCAGGCACGATGGAAAATGATACAGAACACTTTGATAATCTGTTATGCATAAAAAGAAGTATCCATCTAAAACTTTTGTAAATAAAAAAGTTTTTGATGTAATTATTTATTGTCATTATTTAATATAATTGTATAACATTTGCTTTTCTATTTTATTCAGAAATACGCTGAACTAAAATATACTTATAACTTATTCTGCATATACGCGCGCGTGTGTGTGTGTGTGTGTGTGTGTGTGTGTGTGTGTGTGTGTGTGTTACTAAAACAACATCATGATCGTCCTGAAAAGGATGATTGTGTATGCAAATGAGAGATGATCCTGTCAGATTAATTTGTGTCGGATCTGGTCCTCCCTCTAGATTTGGCAGCGACTGGTGTTCAGTCGCTAATTGTAAGTGTTGTACAGTCGCTTGTTCGCCTCTTCGTCGTCCCTGGTGATTTCGCTCTCAGAGTCAGAATGCCCTTGCTGTCGTCGACGTTGTTGCCTCATGGATCGTAGTCGGCGCTGAGTAAAGCTCCGTAATGATAAACGTAGGGCTGAAGTAGTAATAGAAGAGCAGTCCGGCTGCTACGTCTGTATGGACCGATTGATTGTTCGCGATCCTGCTTGGATAGTTCGATGAATCTATATGATTGACTCCGTCTGTACAGACCAATCGGTTGTTTGCGGTACCAAAATGCCTCAGTGAATCGGTATATTTGGCAGCGTGCCTCTCTCGTGAGGTGGTGGTGAAGCCGGCGAGAAAGAATTCGAAACACCGGTCGGGGAAAATTCGAAGTCCCCTGAGATTCCACAGCAGGCAGGCTTCCACGCAGGCATTCTCATATTGCTCTGCAGGTGACTCCTTAGAATTGGACTTCGCAGACTTTGGTAAGCTGGATACCGCAGACTTCTCGTCGGAAATTGTAAGCAACGAAGATTCTTGTCGGATAAATCAAGATCGTTCCTCGTTCTTCCTTGTCCCGTAAATAGTCGAGGCGAAGCGGCCTTCTTGAAGACGTAGATTGATTAAATTGCTCTTCGGAATTATGCTGCGGTTGTCCTTTTTCCAGAAACGAAAGCGGATGAGTGCCGTTGTTACAGCGAGCTCGCGAGTTTTTATCTAAGTCCGTGTTGGATTTGACTTACGAGTTCAGCTATCTAGTGATGAGTGGCGAATCAATTGCGAATTGATTGCTATTCGTCAAGCGTTTGAAAGTAGTTGCTTAAACTTCATATTGCTTCTGCAACGACAATCGCCATAATATACGTATATAATAATTACAAAATAAAAATACAAATTGATATTATTCTTGCTTTATTTATGAAGATATTTGCTTTTTAAGCAAATTTTAAAATTGCGCTTCTAACAATTAATTCATGTTTTTAAGTTTTTTTATAAATTGGCAAAATTCATTATACCTATGTCAAAATTCAGTTTAGTTACATAATTTCACTTTCGCCAATCCATTATTTATTTTTAAAAGGATTTTTTTTACATAAAAAACAATTATTTACAAGATTTGTCATATTTATTTTTATTAAAAAAAAATTAAAACTTATGTAAAATATTTTATATTTCACGCAACTCACACTATAAAAAAATATGTAAAATAAATAATATGAGTAAGAATTACATAATTTACAATGGAAATGTGGCGTTTTTACAAAAATTATAATTTTACCTTTTACTGTATAAGTATATCTTTATATTAACCAAAAAATTAATAACGATATTATTTTATAATTTTTATACATATTATACAAGTTTTTAATATGTATATATAACATAATGATAATATTTTATTTATTATATTGTATTTTTACATTTATATATCTTGATAACATATTTTTAAAAAGTTGAACGTAAATTATTAATAAATTGTTACGTAAATATTTCCATAGACTTAATTTCAATTGTAAATTTACTCTTGCAAATTATTTAATCATTATTAAAAAATTGTCAAGCTCACAATTGCAATATATATATATATATATAAAATGGTTTAATCTCTTAATTTTTTCGTTTTTTATTATTTATTGGCTGAAGATGACTAATTGTAAGTAAAGTCAAAACGTTCCATACTCTGTATATTAGTGAAAATCTAGTTTTAAAATTTATTCCTTTGATGTTTTAATAAACTATATGGTTTAAAATTTTAATCTAATCATTTTTTCGTGTATTTGAGAGACTCCTCTACCACTATTATTTTACTATTATATAAAGAAGAATATATTTTTATTTTTAAATTTAAATATGTGTAAATGTACATCTTTAAACATCGTATTATAAGCTCTACTAATTGTAATTTTACACATATAATTTCTTTATAGTTCTTACAAGAAATAATGATCATATTCGAAATTTGAAGATGTCTTCAAAATTTCCGGATCAAATTCGGAGATATCCTACTGCATATACGTGCAGTGGATGTTTGGCGGCATTAAAAAAAAGTCTCGACTTTATAATGACCTTGTACCTTAATGATATTACGATCAGGACATTGTTATACTATGAAACGTTATTGGATTATTCAGAACTTTGGTGTAACACGTCGTAATCTTGTCTCGATCTTGTCTCGACGGATCTCAACGGGTCTCGAACTTGAGAAAGCCAGCGTCATTAGTTTCCGATATCGCGTCACATGGAAATATCGCGATTCACGTCCCACGCGATTCTTTTTCAGTGTTCGCGTACTTTTTATTGGTTCTTGACATACTTAGCTTTTCGTCGTGAAACTATAAATTATTATCGATGCGAGAGCACGAATGTTCGGTCGAATTTAATTATGGTCAAGTGGAGATAGGTAGCCTTCAACTTTCGGATAAGTAAACTGAATTTGCACCCTGTAATGCACATAGTCTCTGAACTGTGTATTGCCCGAGTTGACGGGGCTCTCCGTAAATTACTATTTGAATTTCGAACACGTATGTGTGTGTGGATACGATAGATATGGACTAATTTCACCCTTTCAAAGTTTTTGAATATTGAATTAATTGAATATAATTACACGTATGTATTAAATATTCAGAGAATTTTATAATACATCACATATATATATTTTTTTTCATTATCAGCTACAACGTTATTGAATGCGTTTTATGAATAATGGGAATTTATGAGATACTCCGTCCAACAATTCCAGAAAATTTAACAGTAGTCAGCAGTATGTTTTATTTATTATCATGCATTGTGTCCGTGTACTAGTATAATTTAAAATGCTTTATAGAGATCGCACACATGCTCGCGAAACAGTTCACAATCGAGTTCACAGCTGCTGCATTATGCGATCGTTCGTCAAAACAGTTTGCACATTTTCCCGGTGCATTTTAGCGCGCGAAAGTGGTCCTTCTTCCGACAATAATGGTTACATTGATAAAATGGTAAAAGTTCGCAGTAGAATTGCGCAATGCGAATCAGTGTCGGGCGTTTTTCTCCTCGTACGATTATTTTTCAAGCGCAATAATCATAATAATTTTACAGAGAATTTACATCGAGAATTCGCACCTGCACGCACAAAGCCTAAACGCGTTCAATCCGCGTTTAAATTGAAACGTATAAGTGATGGAACTTCGGCAACCAATTTCCGTCGCGTCGCGTGCGGCGGTACTGATGTCAAAAAAAGTTGCACGAATGTACTTCGTGAACTTCACTGAGGTGGACGAACACGTTTAAAAATATGACTCGGTGAAATTTCCAATGCAAAATGCGGAAAAACGTTATCTCGACGTTATTCGTGCCACTGATCGAATTAAACAGAATTGTGTCGGAATAACTTAACTTTTGCCGTTTAATCGTTTCTCCCTTTCCCTTTCTCTCTTTTTTATTTGCAAAGGTAATTTGATCCTTTTTTATTTCCATATTTTTATGACATCATTGAAAATTAAAAACTAACCAATAAAACGATATGTTACGGGTATGAAACGATATTTTTTAACAGAACGCGTAATCCTGAAGATTTTTAGAAATTCTGCAGTTCTGAACTGCCAGTGCTAATAAAAATATCGACGTCAAAGCGGCCTCGGTCGATCGGGGCGTCACGCACTTTTCCCATGCGCCAAACTGTCTATAGCTATAACTTTATCGAAATTCCCGGAAACCGTAACATCCCCGAGAATAAAAAACAAAAATTTGCTGAATTCCACTGAGGTCCAACGTTCCATGTTTCATGGAAAAAAATCGATTGACACCAAAAGCATTCGATGTCACAGCGTAAAAGTTACATCTACCTCGATTTATCATCGATAACATCGATCATATTTCGCACGGAAATTCTCGTTGCAAACTTATTGATACCTTTCTAGCCTGCAGTTGTAATCCCTTTCATTCTCTATCCCGTTTTGTTATTTATCGACAAATGAAATTTCTCTCTCTCTCTCTCTCTCTCTCTCTCTCTCTCTCTCTTTCTCCCCCCCCCCTCTCTCCCCCTCTCTCTGACAGTAAATTCTGTAATAAACGTAATGTCAATTTGGAATAGTTTACAGGATAATCCTCATATATTATTTAAAACATTTAATATTATTACATAAATATATATATATATATATACATATATATATACATATATTTGAAATTATTTTCAATAAATGTTTTGATTTACATTATATATAAACTTATCTCTTATTATTAAATGATATAATTAAATATTTATATTTCACACGTTCTTATATTTCTCTATTAAATTCGTAATGTCAAATTATATCCAAATTAATTTGTTTTTCATCATTCTCATGAGTCCACTACTCCTATACTCGATATATCACTAATTTAATTTTAAAAATGTAATAAATTTGAGTCAAATTTACGTGATTTATTATTTATTAAATGCATACGTTCAAATATGAACGGTACTTCGAAAAGTTTGAAAGTAATTTAATTAAAGAAATGGATTGATTAGATGTTGTTTTTTCAATTACATGTTTTGTATTAAAATAATGTATTTTGACACACTTGGAAGTTAAAATATACAAGATATTATTTAACCTAAAGAATTGACTTAAATTAAAAAAAAATTAATTTAAATTTAAAAAGAATTAATTTTCTTTTAAAATTTTACAGCGCTTTTATTATAATTAATTCTTCTAATTCCAGTTGCGAGCGTGGACGGCCCGAGCTTCAATATCACAAAAGTGAACCGACTACATATGGGTTCCTATTTATGTATCGCATCCAATGGCGTACCCCCCTCTGTCAGCAAAAGAATAATGCTCACTGTGCATTGTACGTATATTCATTCTTTGTGTGTCGTATTTTTTAATTCGGTCCATGTAATCAATTTTAGATTACATTGTATTATGAGACATTGTTTTTTTGGACGCAAATTATTATCATAAATTATTATCACAAAATATGAATAATTAATTGTAGTGTTAAAATAGTAAGTATCGATAATTTATTTAACTGCCAGAAATATGAAAAAAAGAAGGGAATATGAAATAAACATGAGAAATGACATTTCATATTCACAAAGCTATATACAATAAGGAGTAGCTATTAAAAAAGAGTTATGCAATTGTAATCAAGCGTTTGTGAAAGAAGAATATTGTATTTTAAAATTTAAAAGTTGTGTACACGCCATCGTCATTGTTTCAGTTCCACCGATGATCTGGGTTCAGAATCAATTAGTCGGCGCTCAAGAAGGACAGAAATTGACTCTGGAATGCTATTCAGAAGCATTCCCGAAGTCCATCAATTATTGGACCAGAGATCAGGATAAGATTGTGCCTCAAGGTGAGCATTTGTTTCAATTCAAGCAACACAAAGTTTAAAACGAAGCGTCTTTAAGATGCTTTTTAAATGGTTCTCGCAAAGATGTCTTTAAGATGTCTTTCAGACGTTTTTAAGATGTGTTATGTCCCGATTTTAGACTTTGTGTTGTCTGTGGAAATTTACTTGGACAAAATGTAAACTAGATACGACATGATCTGTCAGCGGTAAATCGTAACAAGAATTTCGCAATATTTTATTACGCGATGTTAGAATTGAGCGTAATGAGAGTTTGCGGTCGTTCATAGCGAGAGAGACTCTTTCATCTCATGAAAGAATCATGACCCGGTGGAAAGTAGGATGACTTTACAATTTTGTAATATGCATCGCTCACGACACGCACCTATCGCACTTTTTGATGATTCATGTAAGTTCACAAAAAAGAAAGAGAGAGAGAGAGAGAGAGAGAGAGAGAGAGAGAATGAGTGAGTGAGTGAGTGAGTGAGTGAGTGAGTGAGTGAGTGTGAAAGCAGAGAGAGAGAGAGAGAAAGAGAGATAATTACACCCCCGACGCGTATTCCTCCGCCTAGTGTGCATTCGCGAGGAAGGAAAATAACTGGTTGTAACGAATCCTCTGAATAATGAAAGCTTCATACCGAACGCATAAACACGCACACCAGCGAAGCGCGAGTATGAACGTTTTCGCTCCGCTTTATGCGCCGCCTGTAAAAGCCAGCTTCAATACTTTCGCATCGATCTCTTTCGGATCCGTATCTCTTTCAGAAACGTATTACGATGTACATACACAAACCTCCATGCTCCTGTCGAGCTCATTCAATCGCTGCAGGAAGCTGTGCACGATTACGCTGCACTTTTATGGCAGAGAAATTATCCCTATTATAAAATATGAGCAATAGTCGCCGCGCATTCAACAGTCAAGAGACAAAATGCATAATAATAAAAATTAACTATAAGTATTATAATTCTTATATCCTCTACATGCCTTTCGTAATTTTATTCTTCGTTATCGCGTGTTTGGTATATAGTTGGCAAATTTGTATGAAATTAAATACAAGATATAAATGTGTGCTAAATTTATATGAAATTTAATACATTTCACGTGTCTCGAATTGCGTGGAATCTACCCAAATTTTTGTATTGATTTAACACAAAAAAAATATATTAGAAAATAATAGAAATTTTATTTAAAAGTTAACAAAAAGTTAATAAAAAGTAAAAAATATAATGAAATTGATATAAGCATACAATATTGATATAAGCAAAATTTATAAGATATGGAAGCATATTTATTTTTTAAGTTAACACTTGTAATGTCATTCTCTTACTTCACAAAAGTGATATAAATAAAAAAATTAAATTTTTCAAAAATTATATTATTCAACTTAATCAAAAAATTATTGACTAATATCGGCAAAAAACATATACTTCTGAAATATAATCAAATATCATTTTTGTTATTTTTATTGCACAATCTTTAAAAAAAAAATATATTTTTTAAATTTCGATATCTTACAAAATTATAACAAATCCAAAATAATTTATCAAAAGTCACACAAGTAATACTTGAAGTATTATCTGTAGTTTATAGATATTGATATTATATTTATCTTGATCAATTAAAATGATAAAATTCAAAATAAAATAATTTCTTCTTTAAACTTTGATCACTAAAATTTATTTTAATTTCAAATATTGTCTGTAGAAGATTGTCCTTTTTGTTTAAAAAAAAATAATGTGACTTAAATGTATTACTTTTGTAAAAGTTTGATTATGATCTCTTAAAAAATCTTATAAAGTGTTAATTTGACGGATGGATTATAAAAATAAATTTAATCTTTTAACGATTGATAGAGTAATCTTGATTCATTCATCTACACAGAAGGAAAATATTTTGTATTTGTGTCGGAAACGATCATCAAGTTAACTTTGTCAAAATTTTGTGTTCAATTTTTAACATATTCGAGTTTTAACAATATGTGATTATGTTATTTAAATATTTTTTCTAAATTGACATTTTATTCTAATGTTAAAATAATACTTTAGGAATGCGGATTTAGTCGAAAGAATTTTTGCAGTATTCAGTAATTTTACGTTACAATTTTTACTGAACAGCTGATTTAAGAGCTCGTTTGACATTAAGCGTGTCTCGGTGTCGACTTTTTCTCTCCCATCTTGATTGCTGGCCTTCTCTCCAGACGTCTTACAAAATCATAATATTTTTTCACGTATCCTATTATTTGTCGACATTATTACTCTGTATTTGTATTTAAATAATACTATTAATTTCGCAGATAACAATCGTTTAAAGAATTAACTTATGCGGATTCAAATACGAGATATTATTGCAGACGCTTTATACAATTTATTTCGCTTTTAAATGCCCGAACAATACCAAGAAACGAGTCAAGACATATCAAAAGAAATTGATGAGTTCAAAAATCTCTTGCTTTTGCTTCACAAGCAATCTCCGTACATGCGTTAAGTATGTATATGCATCGCGAATCCGTGTACATAAGTTTCTGCGAACTTGTACGCTCGGCTTGCGGTGACCGTCGTGACAATATAATCACCACAATACAATTTATGTGAATCAAAAATGCATAAAAATAATATACTATTAAAGTAAAATAGATTGAGAAGCATTTAAACACAAATGAGAGAGAGAGAGAGAGAGAGAGAGAGAGAGAGAGAGCTATTTTCGGTCAAAGCAGGTCTTGATGCTTAATAATATTCATATGCTTATATAAAGATAAATAAAAAAGAGCAGTTTTATAGACAGCATCGCATAATTCGGTTTGTCGGACTTGAAAAACACAAGTATAAATAATGAAATAATAATCTCAATTAAATTAATAGATTTAATAAATAATGCTACTAGCATCATAAGAACCTGTAAATAACTTATTGAAAAATATCACCCTACGATTGAAAATAACATACTTTGAAATTTATATTCTAAGATGAATAATTAAAATATGTGTTGATTTAACATATCATAAATGTTAATTTTACTGAAAAATATGCTTCCACTTTACAAATTATTTATTTACAAATTGTTAGTACTTTTTGTGTTAATTTTTTACATAACATTTTTTACTTTTTATTTATTTTTTTATGTTAAATTGACACAAAAATTTGAATGAATTATTTGGGACTCGTGAAAATATATTTTTAATCCAAATTTTTTTATTATGTCTTAACTCGAATATCACATTTTTTAAATTGTGTCACTTTCAAAGAGAACGATATGCTAAATTAATACAGTTCACAGTAAAATTAAAATTTATATATTTAACATATTTATTTTAAAATTTATTCATTCATTTATTTATCTTAGAATGACATTTTACATTATTTTTATGTTTATTATTCATTAAATTATAAATTGTGTTATTTTAAAAAATATAATTGAATACTAATGTAACATAAAATGTTTAAATAACATAATCACATATTTGAAATTAATCAATCGAATATGTTAAAAAAATTTAACAAAAATTTTAATAGTGATGGGTTTTAATCTAAATATAAAATTTTTTTTCTAAATAATTTATCTAAATATAAAAGTTTTTACCGTGTATGTGCGGAAAATTACGTTGTAAACTCTGCAGTTTACTGCTAACATAATTATCCTGCATTATTGTAGGTGTACGAGATATGCTTATGGCTTTCCAGCTTCCATTTAAACAGCTGACAGAAATCTTCGGACACGGGATTTATGTGTTAATACGATCGGTGAAGGGAGGAAAGGGTCAAAACTCACATTGTGCGCAACATTATTGCGTTCGATACAGATGCAAATGCTAACCACAGAGGTGATGTAATAACGGTCGGCGCAGAAAAGGGCGATCTCAGCCATGTTTGGCGTTTATACACACTCGTCGCGTCCTTAGCCTTCCTCATAAATACCAGATAAAATCGTGTTATACCTTTAACGTGCTACCGGGATTCGCATGCATTATTCAGAGGCTAATTCCGGTCGAATAAACGACCCGAAAGAAGGAGCCGCGCGAGATGTTCGCGCGCACGCGGCTGATACTGCTTAAATAAATAAATCTAACGGTATTAAAAACTAGATTGCCTCTTGTAATCGCCATATTCCTCCCCCCCCCCTCCCCCCCTCCCTTTCTCCTGTATCTATTTCGAAGATATACAAGGCCGAACCGCCGTGTAAATTAAAAGCAGCGCCGTGTTTCTCCGGTAGAAACTCATTTAAGGAATTAACTTCTAGATTAGATTCATGGATAAAATGGCATTAAAGGATTTCTTTTCATAGGAGAATTTAAAGATATCGTTCTTTATGCATTGCTGAGCGTGCGCTGATCAATAGTAATGGGATTAATAGCAGTAAAGCGAAACGAGGGGGATAAAAGTTAAATTTTGATCGCGTAAACACCGTCGCGTATAAAATTCACTTCCCGTCCGATAAATTATGCGATACGAAAAGTGGAAGATTTTTTTTCGTACTAAATAGTGTGAAACATTAAAGACAAAATAAAAGGCAAATAATGAATGTAATCACACGGTAATCAGTGCGCGAAGATTTTCAGTGAAGAATACAGGATAAAGAGATGACTTGGATAGATTAACGGAAATTTTCAAATTGTACGAAAGATTGAAGTTGTACATAGTGTATTCCATTAAACATATAAATTATTTGGATCGTATCAATATCGTATATTTTGTATGTTTAATTGAATACATATATTATGCACAACTTCAATCTTTTATCTATTAACTTCTCCAAATTATTTCGCTTTACCCTATTTACTTCATGATTATATCGGAAAATCGAATATTTCGATTTCATTCCAGCCATCTTTAATGATATTTAGAGAATTTATGTGTTTTCGATATCAAATGAAGTATCTTTAAAAACTTCCAATAATATAGAAATGCCTCATCCACTATCTAATAAGCACCAACTATAAGTAACATAACATCGATATTATAATTTTATACTCAACAATATAAAGGTATTGAACTATACACATGTTGTATACACATAATAATTATGTTGTTGAGTATAAAATTATAACGTTGATGTTATGTTACTTTTAATTGGTGTTTACGAGGTATTTGTTAAGCTGAGTGAAAAACCAATGCAAATCAGAAAACAAGATTAATTAATAACTGAAATTTTGTTGGTATTGATGTAAAAACTCATAATTAAAATAATATAATAAGGAATAAATTAATACGTCAAGTGCTAAGATAAAGATTTGTCGTTGAAATGAAATAATTTACTTAAGTGAACATCAAAGATCAAATAAAGGTCAAATAAAAATTTAATCAACACACATCGAAATGTAAATGGTTTCATTAATTTATACAGTCACGACGGAAAACCAGGTAGAAACTTTCGGATCTGCAGATTAAATCTTCCCGGAAGATCGCTGTCAATTTTTTCGAGAGCCAAAGGGCTATTTTGTTTGTCCTTTTTTATGTTACGTATTCGTTACTGTGTAGTGCACTACGGCATGAAGGGCCGATCGGGGTTGGCCTCGGGGCGGCGAAAACGTTCCATGCGAATTGTACGTTCGTGCATCCTGTGTTTTCTTTCATTTCTTCGGCCAATTTCCATTTGCGTCTAATTGAAAGCATTCAAATAAACAGAACCGATGGTACGAACCGTGATTGTGAAAATTTCATTTCTCGCTCGCTTTTGACCGAGCTCATGTCAGAATCCACGAGATTGCACGTCCCGCATTTCTCCTTTTTTGCACTCGACTATTTGGCCACGAACGTGATCAAAGCTAATACGGGCTGACGTTTGTTTCTGTCGTTGGACCGTTAAGTTATTCTTCACGAGATTACATCGATGGGAGACGCCGCAAACAACGGAGGTAATATATTCGCCTTGGCGATTATGCGCCAGAAGGTGAGAAATAAATTGCGAGCCGGAAGGGCATACGGAATGCATGTACGAATGGCGTGACTGGAAAAATGATTGGAGGCGATTTCACGCGTTTTAACAAGACGTACCGTGATCGATGCTACGGTAGATAGTGTCGAACTCGGCCGTTTAGATCGGAAATAGTTCTTGGTGGCGACGTCAAACCTAGAAATACCGTGATGTTCCACGAGGGAGAAACGATTGGTCAATCAAATAAGGAATCATTTCGCTTTATATATCTTTCTTACAATCAAATTGCGCCTCACACGTGTGTACATAAAAAATTTGCTTCGTACAAATTTGCATACCTTAAATGGAATGTAATGGAAATAAGAAAAGAAAATGAAAAAAGATATAAGCTACAAAATGTATGGTATTATATATAATAAAAGTTTCATTTATTCTTAAATAAATCAATAAAAATATGAATAAAAAATAACAAGTTAATATAAATGTTTCAGCTGTAATTTTTAAAAAGAAAAGTCAATAAACAATCGTAAAATTAATAATATCTATAAATTAGAATAAGGAAAAGAATAATTTTGCTAAAGTATTTAAAAGTTATCTAATGCAGATCTGAAAATAATTTTATTTAGAAAATATAATTATGTAGTTAGTCTGTTAAAACTTTTTGCAGCATTTCATCAATATTTCAGCATTCTATAGTGCTCTAATTTTTTTTATTTTGATTATTCAACAGAATTATTTTTAATCTAAATTTTTAGATACTTAAAATCTTCTTTTTTAGTATATAATAGAATATAAATGGATGTAATATCCGATCTCGATCTTTGTTATATTTTTGTTACCAATAAATTAAAATTAAAACGATAACTTCTTGATATCTTAGGTATAAAAATAAAAACTTATAAAAATGCAACCATTTTCATTAAGTATTCCAATATTCATAGCGCTATTTCTACCAGGGCGGTTTCAATAACCTACATTTTCTGGCAACTCACTCTGTATAATTCAAGTTTTATCCTATACAAACCGAATCACCTCTAAATCGTTCACGCCAATAGCACGTATAATAGAAACGGAATTTTTCTCTCGGAAAGAAACGGAACGCTACACAGCCATCACCAAATTTCTAACATCGAGGCAAGCAATTTTTACAAAAGCATTTGTCATCTCAATAATTTTCTCTTACCTATGAAACGGCACGAAAAGAAAGTTTCTTGTTTTTTTCTTTTTTAAGCACTCGTACACGAGGACTTTGCAGCGATTTGGTAGAGTTCTTAAAGAGTAGAAAAGTCGGCTGACTCGAGTAGTATTAAAGGGCGTTATTTCGCTTTTGCTCGTTATATTCGCCAAATGTTAAACATTAACTTGCGAGATGATAAAATTGCAGTTCAGACAGTTTGCGTAAATCATCGGTACATAGGAGTTTGTTGGCATAATTCAGAAATTCTTCATTTTATTGATCAGCAACTGATGGTGATTCAATATACTTCGATCGAATGTACATAGTAAACAAAATTTGTATTTGTATTAAAACCGGTCCTTGTTAAAATTTTCATGTTAAATTTTTAATATATCAGAACATTAATTTAACATAATATGATTGTGTTATTTGAACATTTTATGTTGAACTGATATGCAGTAATGCTAAATACAAGAGTCATGAGAAAGTGTTCAACATATATTAGTGTTAAAATAACACATTTTATGAATAAATGACCAATTGATATAAAAATAATATTTTTTAAAACATAAATTCTATAAAATATGAATATGATGAATAAAACATATTAATATAATGTTATATAAATGTTAAATTTATTGAAACATATTAATTTAACATATTACAATGTTAATTTTAATAAAGACATATTATTGCTTATAAAATTTTACGTTTTTTGTGTTAATTTTTTTACATAATATTTGTGTTATTTTCTAACATGTTTATCTTGTATTAATATAAAAATTCGGGACATGTAAAATGTGTTAAATTTAATACAAATTTTTCAACTGCGTACAAATTGTTTCAGTATTATATTTTTATGTTAATTTATCATATTAACTTTTACATCATATTTTACATAATATTTATGTTACTTTCTAATATAGGCTGTTTTTCTTTTAGGAATTACAGTCAACGCAATTAATGTCATTCACTCATTCAGTCTTTATCATTCATTGTATGCTTAGAGGGATAGAACGGCGTTTATATCAACTGTGTTTTCTAAAGAGAAAACATCTATATTTATGTCGTGTTGGATTAATACAAAGTTTAGGGCACATGAAATGTGTCAAATTTAACATAAATTTTCTAACTGTGCGAGTCAGTCCTTTCCAAGATATCCTCGTGATAGACATTTTCGAATTTTTCTTATACTTTTCGCTTTTCAATACCTCGAACGAGTCATTCGACAATACCGCACGCGTCTATATACCATTCAAAATGCCGGAAATCATCTTTGAATTCGAAGCTACAATTTCAAGTCGTCGCCGTCGAGGGTCAAGATTTCTATGCTTCGCATTTGCTTCGTGTGACACAACTCGCATAATCGATCCGAGCATCTAAGATCCTACGTTTTATCAAAACGGTTGGCAAATCGCCCGGCTGCCGATCGGCGTTCGTAATAAATGGCGTTCGATTTCGGGTCGGAAACGGCCCGTTCAGATTCGACAGTCGTCTGCGAATACTCATGGCTGTCGAAGGTAACGTCACAATAGTTCAATCAGTCCGGAAGATGGTACGCCGGTACGTCGCGTCGCGACTATTTCGATATTCGACGCGCGGCGGTCTTAAGTTAACGTGATTTCGGTTTCGAACGGCGCCATTCAACGGCGCTTCCGGTTCTCGGTCCAGAAGAAGATCACAAACGGCGTTTTCCGGGCGTGATGTCGCGCGAAAGGCGTCAGCACGGAATGCAAAACAGAACAATAAAAGAGATACAATCGTTGAACTGAAACGTACTTTGGATTCGTCTTCGAATGGATTCGGAACGGATAATGCGCTTTCCGTGATCGCGAATGTTGATATTCACAATTTCATGTTATTACGACCACGTTTACGGGATTTGATGAGAATCGTAAATTGACAAATTGCATATAGCGAATGGAGATCATAGGAGAATAGATATTTGCAAAATTATCGGATAATCGCTTTGCGGCGCATCATTTCAATAAAAAAAAAAGCATTAGTGATTTTCGATCTGTTTTCATCCCGTGGATCTCGTATATCTCCGCAAAGTCAATTTAAAATTTATAGTCACGTTTATTCCCGAACGAGGGACAAGTGGACAATAATTCTCGAAACTCGCGAACGAAATCCCCACATCAATCTTTCACGACGATAAAGAAATTTAATTATGTGTAACGGAAAACGTATGTTTTGTCCACACGTTTTGTTACATTGCGCTGCTTAAACTTTCATGACGGGCGGGGAGTATCGAAAAACTCACGTCCGTAAAATCAATCACGGGGGACGAAGAGAAAAAGAGTTTCACGAGACACGGCTGTCGTCCAAATAGATCGCGCCCGCCACTTATTAAATCGCTCGATCGACTTCTCGAGGCAGGAAATAATTAGGAAATAGGCCTCTTCGTTGAATTCCGGTTTTCCCATCCGACCGTCGCTATTGTCCCAAAGGCGTACCGTCAGTTGAATTATTTCTATGAGATTTTTCGCGTATTGTCACCACGCCAGTTGACCCACATACCATGGATGCGCGCGAAGGACGGACGGTTATTTAAAAGCCTTCGATTACCGCCGCATATTCCGATAAAAATACCCGCGATCCTGTCGTACTTCTATTTTCAAGCTCCACCCGAAAGAGTAAATCACGTCAAGGGAATGACAGGTAACCCCGGGCAAACGGTGACTGACAGCACATGACGGGAAAGCGAATGTTTTTTTTTGTTGTTATTTTTTGTTTTAATTTTTTTTTTATTTCGGTATGCGCGCTGGCGCGTCTAGTTGATTTAAGCGTGATTTTTTTCTGGAATTGGGACAAAGAGCATAGATATAATGTCTACGCACACATATCATTTCTTTTTTTTTTTTTAGAAAGAGAGAGAGAAAAGAGAGCAGGTGTGTATATATATATATATATAATATATATATCGCTCTAACTCGATCGACGTAATCCGGCGCGACTACCGCGGGCATCATTTATTCTAACGATAATGAAAAATGAAAAAAAAAACACGACAAATAAAACTGCACAGCGTATTACTGACTGGGATTGCGATCTGTTTGCAGGAGGAAAATACGATCCAGTGCTGAAAGATAACGCGTACAAAATACACATGAGGCTGACGATAAACTCCGTCAGTCCGACGGATTACGGCTCGTATAAATGTGTATCCAGGAACTCGTTGGGCGACACTGACGGCAGCATTAAGGTCTATCGTAAGTATATAACTATAGCATCTCTGAAATTTTTTCTCACTGCACCGTGTATTAACGACCTCGCGTAATAACCGTTGTCTCGTAGAAACTAATACGTCACACCGCGCCAGGGAATTCCGTGGAATAAATTGTAGTAAAATTGCATTGTACGCCGTTATGCGGGATACTTCGCGAGGCCGTACTTCGGATTCGACAAAACAGCGGCGCCGTGTGGCTCACTCGCGTGCTGCTGGCTGCAGCTTATTAAGCAGCAGCTGCGTTAAAATAGTTGGAATTTTTACTGAGATAGCGACTGAAATCCCGGGGGAGCGCGAGGCAAGGCCAAGACCTTATATTCTTAAAAAGCGCCTGCGCGCTTATGAATAAAACAATATTTCGCAAAAATATTCTCTGGCGGCCGTGTGGCGCGAAAGGACGAAGATCTCGGTTCGGAATCACGGGAAAAGTTTGTCGGACGTACTTCAACATTTCGCGCTGTACTTAGAGTCGCGAGTAATATTCGCTAAAGTACGCGAATCGCCCGGATCCTGAAAATAGACGAGGCGTACTTGCGACCCGTGGAAATTGTTTACACCCGTAAAGTGAAAGATAACAAGGAGTCAGAACCTCCGTGAGTTAGGGCAGCGTATAAACAAAGTCGCGAGTTAGAAAGTGTGACTTGAAAAGACTAGCGCGCGTTATTGCTCGACTCGTTATTTCTTAGCTGTTGCCGCCGGGCCTTATCGAGCCGTCCTCTTTCTAAAGATCCATGCGGCTTGAGAGATTCTTCAACTCACGCTTTAAATATCTGACGTCACTTTGAACTATACGATGTAGCGTCGTTTGAATAATATTGAACGCTGTTATTTACTTTTCAGCAATATCGGGCTCCAATTCCAGCATCACCAAGTACAAAGGTAAGTAGCATTTTCTACTTACATAGTTGTCCGAAAGAGAGTAAATCTTGTTTTTTACATAAAGAATAACTTTTCGTGCAGCGAAATTAGTGTGTAAGATTTTGTAGTATAAAAGTATAAAAAAAAGTATGTAAAATTACATAAATAATATATATAAAAATTACACAGTTTATAGTGGAAATACATAAAATTGTGCATTTTTACAAAAATTGGTATTTTTATTTCTAAAATTCGAGGTACATTAATTAATGCGATTTTTCGTGCTAGATTGCACGCGATTTAGTAAATTACTAGAATTGCACCACACAGATCGCAGAATTTCTAGTCTAGTAATTTACGTCGCATGCGATCTAGCATGAAAAATTGCATTGTGTAGCTTTGGTTTAATTGTGTAAGTGTATCTTTATATTAGACGGAAAATAACAATATAATAATTTAGTATATTTTATATTTTTTGTGTGATTGTACGGATTGTTGTAATATTTTAATAGTAATATTATATATATACTTACATTTTTACATTCGTATATATCGATATATTAGCTGCAATTTATGTTGTTAACTTATGAGCATCATTTGTTTCCTTTAATTTTGATAAACAACAAGGATGAAATGATTCCATAAGTATTGTGAGCATGAATGTGATCGCAATCATATATGACATTTAAGAAAAATTGTATTAAAAATTTATTAGCGAATCATTACGTAAATATTTCTATAAACTTAATTTTAATTGTAAACTTACTTTTGCAAGTTGTTTAATTATTGAATTGTTAAATTATTAAATTATTTAATTATAAAAAATAATAATTGTATTTATAAGTTGCAACTTTATTTACGTGTGTAAATATATACATCTTTAATAGTAACATTCAAAATTACCTGCTATAATTTATAATTTATAATTTTACATGAAACTTTTTAATGTATTATTGTAATATAATATCGCAAAGTACTTTTACAAAAATTACACGCATCTGCCATATCAGGAATTTTGCACTAATGAGGAGAAACCCTAAAGAGATGAAGGGACTCGCGACTTAATTTCGAAATTGCTTTATGAATTTCAATGGAAGGACTTCGTAGAGATACTAAGCCATTAATTAATTAACCGCTTCATTTCAATTTCGTTGCACGAAATATAAATCGATCGTCCGCCCTTACTGCTCGCTTTGTATTGAGAGGTACTTTTTGAATGATGAAGCGCAGTGTACTTGTGGCGGACGAACGGGTCGCTGATTAATTAGATCGAGTAGCCAGTTGTGCGATCGGATCCGCGCATCGTGCTCTCTGTTTGAGTTGAACCACGGAAACAAATTTTTTGACATTATATAACTGAACATTGTGCTTGTGTACAATCTTTTACAAAAATTATTATCCAAATATTTAACGTTAATTTGTTCATTTTTTTATGTAAATGTCTAAGAGATTTTTTTATTTTAAATTGCAGAAATACAAATCTAAGAGATTTTTATATTTTGTACATATAGTTTTTTATACGTGCCCAATTTCAAATTAAAAAAAAAAGGATAAAACATCTTTTAAAAGTGCACCGAAAAAACTATTTTAAACTATTTTAACGTTTATTTGCTTTTTATCGTAGAATAAATTAAATAATAATAATAAGCTTTGTAAAAATTGATTGGAAACTGAGAAAAAAAAGAACAATAAATAAAATTTTATTATTGCGCAATTTGATTTTATAATAAAAATTGAATCAATTTTATCTAATTTTTCGATACAATATATAGTTTCGGAGATTTTACCGAGAAAGGATTTTAGCCATAAAACTTTTTAGAGGTGTTTTATCTCTTGCGATATCTTTTGAGATTGAACAAGTATAAAAAAATGTGTTTGTTATAACTTGTAATATTTAACACGTTTCAGCGTGAATCATCGATAACTGACGCAACACGTCAGTCATCAATGATCCACACTGGACGTTTGATATTGTAGCTATAAAAAGAAATGTAATTAAGTAATTTTTATTATACATGGACATATTATTATAATATATGATGCAATAATGGTAAACTAATTGGTAAACTTAAACTATTCTTCTTTATAATAATAATTTTAATATAAATTTTAATAAATTGTTTATTATTGCTAATAATAATTATTTTTAATTATGAAATATAAGTTATTTAACAAATATAAGTTATTTAACAAACACAAATAAAAATATTATGATGTCCATGCAGCGTAGTCACTTATAATCAGGCGCTCAGTCACTTACAATCATTTAAAATTGGCGCGATATGAAATATATTAATAAAAATCTTATTAACACGTTCCATGCTGCGCCAATTTTGAAAAATCTTATGATAAGATTTTTTTAAGAAAAACAAATCGGCGTAAGACACTTGAATAATATTTCTAGTATTGTTTTGCACCTTCTATGTTTTCGAAATATTCTTTCATAAGAAATGAGTAAATTTATATTTTTTCAACTTCGAGAAGTGTTTTGTAAATAATATTTTTTGTGTTTTGTAAATAATATTTCTCATGACACTGCCAAATATTGTATATTGTATATGAGTAAACATTAAGCAGACAAAAATATATTTTCGAGGATACAGTCTAATAATTCTAAAATGCAATGCAAACGCTTATTATTTTCCGGTACGCTCTCAAACATCGCCGCGATTCTGGGAATGTAATTTCTATTAACAATATCGTAATGGGAAGCGTGTACACGAACCATCGTGGAGAACGCAAATTCAAAAGCGGCACGTTCGCGCGAATCTGTGTCACCCGCGCTTGTTAAGGCATTTCAAGTTTTCCATCCGACCAACTTCGAGCTTCTCCAGCATCGAGCGCGGAGGCTTTAAGAGAGGGGTCGACACTATTTCAGCATGAAATCGCGGATGAATAGAAGTCATCGTGTCGGGTTTCGTGAACTGACCAGCCGACTAGCTGACCAGCCGACCGACCATTTACATCTCGACAGATCGTTGTTGCGAGCAGGGTCACATTAACTCATCTTGCACGTACGAAATATTTTGAGCGTTCTTTTAAAAAAATGTAATGTCACCTGGGTAAATTTTTTTAGTAATTATATTAATTAAAAAATTAATTTTTTCGAGATCTTTAAAAAATATTTTATTTATTTAAAGGATAAAAATAACAAAAAAAAACATACAATAAGATTACACAAATTAATAAAATAATAAGTATATTTTCCACAATAAGAACAGAAAGCACATTTAATTTTTCTTTATGCGCTATACATTGCGCTAACTATGAATTATTTTGTCTAGTGATTTTAAATTATTTTGTCTAGTGATTTCATCTATGAACATTATTTTAACTAGAAAAATTCTTTCGAAAATTATTGCCTCTCAAAATGTGCCACCTTGGTTACAGCTGATGTACAGCGCTGGTCACGAGAGAAATACGCACAAAAGTCGGCATCGAGCTTCATGCAAGCTTGATGCAGAATGCACAGAATGTATGTTCGCGCGCATATATCTACGATAGCGGAGATAGACGTTTAGAGAAACGACTTTTTAAAGAGACCCGGATGAATAACGTTTCGGCTCCTGCACCTATCGCGCCAACCTGCTTTTCATCGTGATAGAAAAAGGGCAAAACCAAAGTTTTCCCCGCAAAGGGACCGCCTCTCCACCTTCGGCTTTCCTCTTGCACGTCGCGTTAACGTCTCGAGGTTGTGCGTAACATACTTTTCCCTAAGTAACCTGGCGCATATCCGTTAGAGAAATAAAAGTTGGAAAAAGAATATTCAACATCGGGAAGATTAAAAAAAAGGGGCACTTTGGAAAGTTGCGGTTTTAGCAGCTTATACATATATATATCATTATACATCGTTTTATATGGAAAAATATGTATTTTTTTAAGATTTTAAGAATATATTACATGTATTTTTTTTTAACAAAAAATGAAAAGGTTATGAAAAAATTACAAAGTTTTCTATATTATATTTGAAAGTAATACAAAAGGCGATTATTTAGTTAGTTAGGCGGCTATTTAGAACCTGGATCAAATATTATTTCAATAAGCAGTAAACATATTTTTAAAAAGTAATTAAAATAAAATAAGGAAATTTTCATTTAAATTATAAAATTGTATTATTAAATATAAATATTGACCTTATTGAACTGTTTCCAATGTATATTTTTATGTGGAAAGTATAAATTTTCAATTCCAGTTAACTTTTTGCAGAGATTATATACACCTGACCCTTAAAAACTACAACTGCTCTAATGCTGTAACATGATAAAAATATGTTGGGCATGTTTAAAAATTAATGGTAAAATATTCGATCTCGCTTAAATTTCCTAATAATATCGTACATTTATTTAATATAAAGTATTTAATATAATAATGGATATAATATTACTGAATTTATTTTTAGTATGCAAATGAGTATTGAAAGGGACAAAATGGCGGGAGAGACGTTTAGACTTTAGAGTACCAATTCGCGAAAGACTCTCTTCTCTCTCTCAACGCGGTATTTCGAGTACGCTGATGTATTCAAAGAGATAATAATACAGGAAGAGCTTTGTGGAACAATACATCGGCCCCTCAAAGGAGATGGTAAATTACATGTCAGTGCGCCGTGCCGTACCGTGCTTCACTGTATTTCGTTGTGCTCTGCCCGAGTATTAACTAAGCGCACGTAAAGTATTTTGTTATCTACGTTGGGCTTTTTCTCTTTCCGTTGCAAAATGTATTCATCGTCGAAACATTGCACAAAGGAACAATATACCAGTCTATATTTTTGTAAACTTCCAATCCTGTTTTAAGCTCTCATGAATCGAATGTTTTGAATATATTGTACCTTGCAAATAATCTACCAAATAATTACACTGCATCGTAAGGATTCTTAAAAGCTCAAAAAGAATATAAGGTTAAATTCTATCACCCACATATTTCAAGAAATCAAGGACTCTATTTTTGAAAAAATTTTAGAAATCTAAATTTCTTTTTATAACTTCTTTTCTTTTCCTTTACGGAATAAAATACATAAGAATCACTATTCAGGTATTGAAAAACAGAAACTTTCTAAATTAGTGTAATTTTTTTGTATTAAATATCGCTAATAAATTTTATTATTTTAATACATTATTTAAAAACATAAACAATAAGAAGGGTTTCATACCATTACATTCACTTTCGTTCATTGTAAAAAAATATTTAAATTTTTTATAGCTATATATTATCTACATATATTATAAATTTGCGTTATTATATAAGAAATTCTTAAAACGAAGTTTTTAAAAAAATAAAAAATGATGAAATTTTTTGAAAATCTATTCTCTAAATCAGTATAAAAAGCTCTACAAGAAATACCCATTATACTTGATGAGAAACAAAAAAAATTGATAAAAATTTGTTACACTGCATTACTAGTTAACAGTTATCAGTTTCGATGATTATGACTGGAAAAACGGCAAGGATATAAAAATGTTTATTCGGCGTTGAGACATTGTTATGCGTCTTCTCTATCGTACTGTTATAATGTAATATAACTGCCGCGTATACGTACTATATCAGGATGAAAAACGTCGATATAAAACTCAGTCTTTGAAGCACGTGCTTTAAGGCACTCTCGTCGGTCGCGATATAGTTCCAAGGCGCTTGAGAGTCTTCTCTCGCTGCTTTAATGGTTCATTTCGCAACGGGAAAACTTTAAACATCTCGCCCCGTCTTCGCTTTATGGCTAATCGATGTTTTTACGGCCACACGGACTCCTCTCGGTCGCGGAATACGATTTCATCGCGAGTCTTTATGCAGTCGCCGCAACGCGACGTGCAAGATAATGGGATATAAACGCGATATATAAACACGAATTAATTCGGCATATACGTAGTGACTGACGCCTTTTCATAAATCAGTTCGTTACAACTTTGTTTATAATTAAAAAGCTAGAAAAAAAGCCTGTAAGAGCAAACGTAGTTATCCATGTGTGAATGTTTATTTACAATCATTTATATAATATATTGGAACAATCGTATCACAGATTTCATCCCGATTTGATTCCTCTTCTTATAGTGCTTATTATACTTACGTAAGAAAAGTAAGGTGGTCACTAAGTATAGGATTTTTTATTCATATAATCAAAAAGTCAAATTGTTAAAAGATTGAATTGATTATTAAAAATGGGAAAAGGTCAATTGTTAAAAATTCATTAAAGTTAAAACTGTAAATTTAAATTAACAATTAAATTAAGAAGCTTATATGAATAAATGAAAAATTGCATCTTAATAAGGTTCAGCTTTATGACAAATAGAGAGCTAGTTAGAAACAATATTCTCTCCACACTGTTAGATATTAAACAAGCAGTAGTAATTCAATCTCTTGAGTTAAATAACGTTTATCATTTTTAATTTCTATGTATATCAAAATTTAAATCAATTCATTTCTACGATTAAAAAGTAAACAATATCCATATTAACATATGCACATAATAAATTAATCAAATTTAATACATTTTCTGGAGTTAAAACGTTTAACTCAATTGTTTTAGTTAAATCAACAACGTATTGAGTAGAAGCAGTGACGATTTATATACTTTAAAAAATATCAATGAAGATTTAACTCCATACGAAGTCTATATGATTCTCACTGTGTGTTAGTATTAATATTAATACCAGCATGATGTAAAATTTAACATGGATTTTAAATCTATACCATGATAATATTGATATAAACACTAGAAGTTATAAATACACACCGTTGACATTTATACAACATCGTATTAATATAATATTAGCCCTAATACGAGAATTATATAGATACTACCTGATTAAATCCACATCGATATTTTTAAAAGTGTAAAAATGATTAAAAATATCTCACCTTGGATATAATTTAACATTATGAATTTAATAGTGCACGCTATTTAAAAAGATCTAAGTACCCTCTCTTATCCAAACACTCCAAATGTATTAGGTGTTGGAATTAATTCGTAGCGTTTTACAAGTGATGGGAAGTACTTTCATTAATGTATTTTTTAATGCTCATGTGAAATAAATAACATTCTTTCATTAAAAAACGCTACGAATTAATTCCAACACCTAATATTTCCATCCTTTCAATAATGCTGAAGCAATATTTTTAGACCAATGTACGATTACATAACCGTACATAGAAATCACGATAATTAGTAGTACGAAGGGCGCGTGTTGCCGGCAATAAATAATCGGAGTACGAAATGATGTCAGCACGAGCTGCCTCGCGAAAGGTAACTTGCTTTCATATTTCATCGAGTATCTTCCGCGCCATCATAATGAAAAATCCGGGATTTATTATTGACCCGTCTTCGGCGCGACTTCCCGTTCGCCCGGCGACCGGAAATCGATATATGCAAAATATTTTGATGCCAACAGATTGGGAGGCGACGTTACGTTACACGCGCGAGAGAAGATTTATTAGAGAGACCGGGTTTCAATGCCCTGGATCAATTTTATTGAACTCTTTCCACTTCGCCACATGCGCTTAAATATATATAATACATACCTCGATACGGGCGAACATAGTTAAATGTGCGAAACAGTGTAAATACTATTCCTGGTGATAATGGAAAATTGAAATAGTATTATCGATGTTTCTGTTAAAGGTAAAGCGGATTTGGCATGTCCAGTTAGTAACTTTTAATAGGATTTGTTGCCCACTTTTATCTTCCACATGTCGGAGTAGTTAATGTACCTACCACGTTTTCTTGGGGGCGAAAATATTAGACGCGTGGATAAAGCCACGGGTCAATTATCCGGCGCACGCGAAAGTAGCGATGCGACGTCTTTGAAAGTTCGCGCAGGAACTTAACAGCGTGGAGGCAAACACGTTGGTCATATCGTAAGCCCTTTCACAATCTGCGCCAAGCTTGCTTTATCGAGTACCAACGGTCTCGTTCCCATTCGTTCTTCTCATTACTTGAGAAAACACACGGTCCAAGCCGCATTTTTCATGGAGACAAACGAACTAGCGATCTCCCACCGTGAGCAAAACGTTAGATCGCTTTTCCAATAGCGACAAGAGCATCCACCGCTCTCTTTTCCTTGTTTTTTTTATATCGTTATTTAGCTTTAAACTCGCCGCAATTCTGCGCAAAGGACAAAAATTTGACCGTATTTTTTATAGAGAGGAATAAACTCTCGGGGGCATTTTTTATTCATGAAAGATAGCAGGATTACCACTATCCGATATATCACTGCGTTGGTAGAAAAGTGATCTCGAAATTAACAATTTTTCATTAGAATATTTTTAAAATTTTAAATTGAAACGGCTTAATTTAGATAGTGAATATGCAGTCTCTATAATTTCACTTTATATTATATATTTTCAGCAAAGCGTATAACGTAATATAAATACGTGTATCTATAATGTATTATTTATAATATATTCTAGAAAACCATGTCTTGAGTTTTTAAAATTTGAATACTGAATATAGTATAAATTTCTTAATAATAAAAGACTAAGCAATAAGCTTCAAATGTATAATGTCTTTCCATAAAAATATATTAATCTCAATAGTTAATTTTTTTTCATTAAATTAATCTAAAAATATACAAATTTTTTATTTGTATCATTTTTCTTTCAATACAGTGATGTAAAAGAACAATTTGTATTCATTTAAATCTGTATTCTATCACGAAATCTGTCTCAGAAATCGTTTAAATTTTCGTGCCTACTGTCATTGCTACTTCCCGGCAATTGATTTAACAACCGTTGTCATTAGTAGTTTCGTGACGTACCATCCGAAACCAAATACCACGCAAAACAAATTACTTTAAAGACATTCAGCGGGCACCAATTAATCAAGGAAGAGAATGGGAAAACAACTAAAATAATCAATTGAATAATGTTTCATCCGTTAATTTATACGGATGGCCGACACTGAATTTCCCACGTTTACGTAACAGAGTAAAAGTTATCAAATAAATGCTGCTAATTGAGGTATGCATTTAATTAACAATTGTCGATTAATAAAGCTAACATCGATAGAAAATTAATTACACTGATTGTGAATACAGACGAATAAAACGGAATATTCATAATTAGGTGTATCTTATGAATAAAAGTTTTCGTAAATATTTATTCAGACAATATTGATAATATCAAAATATAAACTTCGTTTCAGAGAGGAATATCGTTCAATATCTCACTTTGTTTGCAGGTAAAGCAAGGCATAATTCAGGGAACAATAATATCCTGGAGGGAAATCAAGATATGCTAAAGGAACGAGGTATATACATTAAATATCAGAATTTAATTTCAACAAGCTAATCTTTACTTCACTTTTTTTATTCTTTCTAATATCAAGATTCATCAAAATTAAATTTCATCAAATTTAAAATGTTTTGAAAACATGTTTTGAAAAAATTTTTTAGAACGTTTTAAGTCTAGTTCTAAAATCCACGATATGGAAAAAGCAAAAAAAATTTTTTTTTTTTAATTTAAACTATTTAAAATTTTGTTAAAAGTATTAAAATATTTTAAAAAAGATCGACAAATAATCGGTGTGCAGTTTATTTGAACTAGAAATATTTATACAAAAATATCATTAAGTTCCAAGCTCTGTTTTAAATATGGCCGCCTTTGTTTATTTGTGTATTATACAAAACATTTTCGTTTTTTATCGCAAAAATAAATCTTTTTCTGTTTACAAACGCAAACTTCTTGATCGCGTTTTGATCATACATATTTCACGATCTCTCGTAGATTTGAAACTACGAGGTCGAAAGGAGAACGCCGGCGACGTAGCGGACTACGATGAATCCAGCGCTACCAGCAACGGTAGCTCGTTGCTGCTGGTGATTTTTGTCGCGCTGTGCCTGTACCTCCATCATCATCCGCAGATGCGAACGTTACATCCGGCCTGAGATTCACTCACGACGGTCCTGCACGCCATCGCACGCGTAATCCGATCATCGAGCCATCATCGTGACTTTGTACATCCACTTGTAAATCCATCGCTCAGGGACTTCCGTCGAGGATGAATATCGTCGAGGACTGCGTTGACCACTTTAAACTTAACAATAGAATAATAATATTATAAATAGCGTTAGTGTGCGCGGGCCCCGGCTGGCGCCGTTCGCCGGCGGAGTTTCGCTAAGGGAGGATTACGACTTAAGGGACAGTCATTACGGACAGTTTCGGAACCAGAGTTGGACCGCGCAAATCTACCCCATGCGACCGAAATTACATTATCATGTTGGGGAACGCCGGATTTATTTTAGAGTCCCATTAACGGCATTGCAGAGATAACTGAAACATCCATAAATTTCGAGCGTTATTATGACTTTGATAAAGTATTAATTTTTGTTATGTAAAAAAAAACACAAATTAAGTTATTTTTGCTCTTAATTCTCATCCTGTATCTAGCTTAAATTGAAAAAAAACTGTATCTGTCCATAATTAATTATTTTATTTTTTTTATACTATAGCTAGGCGATATTCTATGTAACTGAAACAATGTTGCATACAGCTAACAAATTCTTTGTGAAATAATGTGTGAACAGTATTTTTTATCAGATCAAAAAGCACGTATTTTCACCCTGCAAAACTCGATCGATTCTGACAACGAGCAGTAAGCAAAAAGTGTTCTTGTTGAAACAAGATGGACGTTTGCGGAAAAACGAGACGACAAAAGATGGACAGTTTGTACTGTTTCGCGTCATTTTTAATTGGCTATTCGGACGGTGTATCCCAACGGTGTATCCCAATGTCGGACGACTATTACGAAGCGACAACCAAACGATGCAACGACGCGACGATGCGGCTATGCCAATTGCTGGGAAAGGCAGTTATTGTCTAGACGCTTATTAGAGGAATTCTATGCTAGAGCGGAGCTGTCCAATTCAAGTAAACGATAAAACTCTGCTCGGACAGCTTCATGCTTCGTTCACACTCTGCCGATTTTTCTTCCTATAAACTTTTCAAAATGTGTTAAGTACATTTCAAAGAATACCATTTCGTCATATGTAAAATCACATTGCAAGTAAGGCAAGAAAGTGATCAGTAATGGAAGTCAAATAAAATTGGAAAAATGTTAGGGATACATCAAAGATATCCGGAAAATATCCAGTATTATTTGTTATTTGGATAGCCTGTAATATTATCTGATAATATATCCGGCTGACATTTTTTATTATGTTCACAACAAAGTTTTTATTTATTTGTTACAATTCTCTCTCTTACGAATAATAAGCATCCGTATTAGTAATTTCCTGATTTTATTTCTTTACGACATGAAAGTGAATACTTTTAATTTGTGATATTACTACTCCAGTTTCGATTTAGGACTGTGTTTCAGAATCAATAAATAATTGGTGCAGAGTGCTTTCAACTGAAAATTATATGAATTTACAAGAAATATTATGGGATACAAAGAACTGCCTTGACCAAATATGACATTTCTCATACATATGTGTTTAATTTCATTGTTTGATTTTATTTGATATTATTTAATTAATATTTTTACAAAGAAGGCAGTAATTTCTTCTAATTCAATATTACTTTAAAAAGCGTTTTATTTTTCAATTTTTCTATCATAATTCTTTTCGATATGTAAGCTATTCAAGTTCAGCGACGCGAATCTGTACTATTAGCACATCGCAAAATTTAACAGTAAGTTCTATATAACATACTGGAACCATCGAAAAGTGGAGATGTCTCAATAAACAAGGACATTCTAATGCAAAGTTCATATTGTTTTCTTTGTCAGGAATTCGCTGATTGGCTAATGCTGTTTTACTATCATAAGTAGAAAAGAGTCAGAAAGACCAATACTACTTGCTTTTCTTTTTTCCTGCGCAGTTTTCTATAGTTTAGTATAAAGAAGATTCGCTCTAATATATTGTAGCACTCACTGGATTTAATTCGTTTTATTAAATAGACATTTCAAATCAAATTGGTCTTTTCAAATAAGATTATTAACTATCTTTTAAAAGCTGTATCGACGCAGTGACATCGATTGGCATCGTTGTATATACATGACTTTTCATAACTTCTGACCTGCGACTTAAGACGATTGCTGTGTGCATGGAATAACTAATATTAATCTCATAGAATATCCGAGGCGCATATATTATATTAATAGTCATCGCTTGAATATTCGCACCAAAAACCTCGGCAGACATCTTAAACTGTTCATCAGCATTTTTACCGAGACGGACATTCGCGTTTATAGAAACCTATTCTATAACAACTCTTTGTATAGTACTATGTATAATACATTAATATACTATGTATAGAATATTAGTATATAAATTACTAGTATATATATTCGTAAATAGGCAGTATGTATACACATGTAACATTGTCACATCGGTATTTCTTCGATTTTCTTCTTGCAGAACATTAAATTAATAAATTGATTTATCCTATCTTTGCATGATATAATATGCTTATAATTAAAAACAATTATTTATTTATTAATTTTTTTCTTTATAAATTTCGTTCCAAAATGAAATAAATAATTATTTATTTATAAATTTTGTTTCTAAGATTATAAAGTAGAGTTCAATGCAATTAATTTTAGAATTTCAATTCATATTTCGGGAAGAATACAAAAATAAAATATTTAAAGGTAATACAACATTTCAGTAATCCTGTTTTTCTTAAAATAACAAATACCAGAGAGTATATCATAATCTGTATATAATATGCGTAATAAGTACAAGACTGAGGAGGCTCTCTTGGCATCCTTAAATAAATTTCGAGTGGTCAATGTACTGCGTGTGAATAGATCTCACTTTATTATTTAAATCTGAACGTACTGTACATACTAGAATAGGCTGATAAAACATTCATATTGTCACATTATACGAGGTCTACCGAAGAATATCACTTCTCGTAAAATAAAATAGATACACTTCCTCGACAATATCAGATAAACTCGCGAAGTAACAGTTCATTTAAAGTGTTTGGCAGCGCGTGAATTATTTATTAAGACATCCATCATTTACTAAGAGACTGCATCAATTTATTCTATGAATACGCAACCGATAGTTATAACTGCAATTTCCGTATCATTAACTATTAACGTTGCGCAACGTATCAATATTTGCTTCGTAATCGATGCAAATATTCGTAGGGCTTCACTTAAGCTGTCAGAGCTTTGGATAACACATTCTATAAACTGGGACACCCTGTACGGTCTGAATCACAGTACAATATCACGATGCAGAGCTTGCACGTGGCGCTTTGTGTTTTCGTTCACTGATGTATGTATACGTATGCAAATAGAGAGCTTATTATTGAATATCGGCTATGAAAGAGTTTTGAAATAGGTTAAGCGGACTGCAATAAAAAAAAAACAATAGAAGAATAAAGCAAAACTGTAAGAAGAGATCGAGTTCTTGCTGTTAAAAAGAGAGCTGTTATCCGAGCATTGAGAAACCAAAAAAAAAAAATAGAATAAAAAATGGCAAATGAACTATGCAAGCATGCCACGAGAATAATTTGCCATGGAAATAAAGAGTTTAATCAATTCTTTCTCTCCGCGTAGAGATAATTAAATTAGCAGCCTTCCTTTAATGATTATTTATCTTATTTAGTATGACAATTTAGCTACTTTCGATATAATGTAATTTCCTTCCAATAGATTGACATCTTTTGACGAACACAATTGCTTGCAATTAACTTTGTAAATAGAATGGCTTTGCAAGCTTAAATATTCCAAATTGAATAGCATCGATAATATTTAACGTTGATTAAGTATACTCTGGAATAATTATGATGGATGCAGTTTGGAAAGATAATACTGCAGAATATTGTACATATCTCTGCGGAATATTGTATATAAGAAGACATATCACATACAAGTATCTGTATTCCTTCGGTATAAAAGGAAATTGAATCATTTTAACATAAGACACATTATATTTACTTTGCATATATATTTTTATTGCAATTATATTTACTAAGCAAATGAAATATTGATTTTATAAAAGCTGCTACTTTAACAATTTTAATAAGTATCTTAACGTATTTATTTTAAAATATACAAACTTATGCTGCTCAAAAATACAAGCCACGCAACGAAAATATGACTTTTAATTAATTTATAAAATGTAATTTAAGTTAAATTTTAATTTAATATCATTAAAAATATGAGTGTAGTGTAATTAAGTATAAGACGTACCTATTTTATAATATACATATAATTTATGCTGTTTAATAATCCGGTAATCGAGGCAAAAGTAATATTAATGACTTTTAATTAATTCATAAAATGTAATTAAATTTTAATTTAAATATTACATGTTCTATGATTAAGGAATGAGACGTATCTATTTAAAAAAATATAAAATTGCGCTGGAATAATGCAGCGAAAATAATACTTTTGATTAATCCCATTTATAAAATTTGATTTAATTTAAGTGAAATTTTAATTTAAATATTAGACATATGCGCATATTCTCTAATTAAAGATGCTCAACGCCTCAATTGAATCATTATGCAATACATTGCGTATCGAGTAGCATTCATTAATAGGATTACACATTGCAGCTGTGTGGAGCTTAGGTATCTATGAATTATTTAACAAGTAAAACGACTGTGCGACAATTGAACAATATATATCGAAGATATTCAGAGCAACTACTTTTGTATCATTGACATTGTAGATAACACACATCATACGCACCAGACATGCTACAACGCGCGTAAAAAATCGTGGAGGAAAAAGTGCGGAATTTGTAATAAAGAGTAATAAAAAGTAATACGAAGCGTAGCTAAGTAAAACGTTGGTAGCAAGTAAGTGGCGAGTACCATGTTTATATATATAAGAAATAAGCATTAAAATGTCATAGTGTGTACAGGTAGAATGCATTATCTGTGCTGATTGGTGGCGTAACTATATATGTCTCTGCATATGTAATAAAAACGTGGGAGAGTTATCTTTCTCTCACATTTTCCCTGTCTCTCTCTCTCTCTTTCTCTTTAGATGTCATTGCATTTTACAAAATTTTGCTATGAGGATACGTTTCCATCGCAACAAAACTGTTATTATACAAAAATGTTACTTATTGATGATGTGATAAGAGGCACGTTTATTTCTTATTTCTAACAATAAAATTCAAATGCGACTTTATAAGTCATGAATGTCTCCGCAATAATACTGGTATAGATCAGTGTGTAACTAGCTAATTAAGTTAGTCGAACAATAAACAAAACGTAGATTAACGATGATGTTCAATTGCATAGCTGTACGGCAATTATGCTGCGATACTGGATCCGATCTGGTTGCGCCACTGCCCGTGCTTCTTGCACGCGATCTAGTCCTGTAAGCACTATCGGCATCAGGAAGAAATGTCCGTGTATACATGAAATACAGATTTATTACTTATTTTTTATCGTATGTATCTTAGTTCCCAAACAACCTAAGTTACATCTTCAATTCTTGTGCGCAGTGCCCACAATTTACTTTATAATTAAATTTCTGATTGATGAGATCATTTGTAAACGAAACTATTTTGCAAACTGAGAATTAAATTATTGACAATAATATGTTTACTTTGGACTGAGTGCTCAATATTCTGTACACATTTTATAGTAATTTTATAGTAATTCCATAGCCAGTAAATACGAAATAGTAACATGTATAACATTAATGTTATAATTGTGTTATGTGTTACTCTAACATTAATGTAATGTTAGTTGATGTTTACTGAATAATTAATATCAAATTATTTTTCCTTTTTCAGAAAAGTATGCTTATAAATGTACATGGAGAACAAAACAACAATATAAGAATGCAAAAATACAGACGTATATTTTTAAAAAATGAAGAAATAATATAATAGATATTTAAGCCAATCAAGTATATATATTTTAATTAATTTTAACCTACGCTATATTACATTATATCAATTTATTAGTTAAATTCCAAAACAAAAATTCTTAGAATTCTAAGTTTATGGATTCGAACTATGAAAAATTAAAAATTTAAAGAAGTTACAAAATCAATTAAGACGCAAAAGCAAAATTGAACTTTACAATTCAATGAACGTTTTTTAATTTACAATACTGTATAGGTAAATAAAATTTCAAAATTTTAAAAATCAAGTAAGATTAAAAGAACATAATCAAGTAAAAATACTGCAAATGGAAATTTCATTGCATTCTAAAAAAATTTCAACTTTATTACACCTTTCTTCAATCTACAATACCGATAAGATTATAATATTTAAAAAGGAATAAGTTAATTGTTACTACTATTCGATTTCAGTCACAAACAATCGCTAAATAATTAAATGCAATAATGCAGAGTAATCATAGTCTTAAAAAGGAATAATAAAAGAAGCAGAAGTAAATTAAACAATTTTATATTAATATTGAGTAATACACAATAATTGCATACTATTAGTTATTTAATTAACTTTATTACAAAAGGCTCTATCAAAGAACAAAAATTCATAAATTAACGACACGTGAAACAGGATTTATACAAAATTAGATTAAACATTCGATATTTATTCATTCCATTTGCATTCGTCCATTCAATTATAACACGATTCATTTCTACTATTACGAGAATGAAAACACAAACATAAACTCTTTACAATACATTTTGGGATTTTTTTCGTCTATGAAGTTTTATTTAAAGTCATATTTTTGTGAATATTAATGTCTATAAAGCAGCAATAAGCTCACTGAAATTGAAACTTCTTTCCTCGACAGGCGCTACGGCTAACAAAAATTTGAACTTACGTGGTACACGATACTGTCGCTGCAGATTTAATTACGCAAATAATTTATTTAGCTAAACAATCAATTATACGCGTTTAAATGATACATACATTTTTAAGTTTGTACATCAATTTTCGCTGCTTTCAATTGTAAACTTTAATTTGTTTAATATTTATGATTTTTTCACTCTTAGGATTAATAGTGGGTCTATTGAACTCACTCAATTATAAACCTCTTTGTTAAATAATTCAATTTTTTTATGTCGTATTTGTAAATTTGGATTATTCTTATTAAAATATATTTAATATTTATTCTCCTTTTAATTATATTATATTATTTTTGCTCCTCGGAATTAATTAGTATCTTTTAAATAATAAAAATTGAATAGGTCATATAGATCCAGTGTCAATAACCGTGTTACTTACGTAGATATTAATGTCAGCTCATCGTCGAGGGGTTAACATATAAAAAACCTAAAAAAATTTTCAAAATTTTCAATTAATTATAGTATTATTCGTAAGAAATACAAGCACATGCACTTATATTAGTTATATTTTATGCGAATAATATACAAGAAGCTATGCTTTTATAATAGATCGTGTACCACCTCATAACAACATACAAAGCTTGCTGCAATTATTTACAACGATCCCATTCACTTTACAGTACGTAATCGTAGCGTAGTCTTGTAGTTAATATTTACATCTGGATTCCGGGAGCTCCTGAGAGTTGTGACATATATCGTTCGTATCAAGGGATTTAATTGTAAAATGTGTAACACTTAAATTAATTTCCAAAATTCGATTGTATCATTGAGCGGACGTTAAATTTTATCACGTCAACGTAAACATAGATACACAAGTTCTGATCATTTGACGTTTCAAACAATGCGCCATTTTTCCGTTTAAATTTGCCATACGCGGCATAAAGACGCACTAGACGTTCTATTTCTCTGAACCGCGCGTTTCAAATTGCTATCGAATTGCTGTCATTCATTAACAGTTAACAGTATAATAAGATGTAAATAATACGTCGCAAAAATATTTCAGATATTTTCGGCGAGGATATACGAATTATTAATTTCTGATTATCAATATAAATCTCTTTTATATACGTAAATTATTTTATGAATTTAAAGAGTAGCTTAACAATCGCGTGTAGGAACATTACGTTTTCGGTTATCAAACGCAAAACAGTGTTCACTACAATTTAATCCTAGTTTATAGAATAACGCAAGAAGAACCTTTCTACTTCTCTTATTTGGAATTTCGTCCTGATACGTGTCGGGGCAATAACTTCATTTGCAGAAACATCCACATATATAAAAACGTCGACAACTACTCACACGCTTATTTTATACGCACCCAAAGGGACTATATTAATATATACAAAACTGTCCTTATCAATACAATTATTACAGCGATAATGTCATATCCATATGATCGTAACATTATTTACAAATATATGCAAGTGACTAATCATCGGAAATTTACAAGTCCCGGTTGCTTCGTTGCATCTTATGCACCGCTTTCGAGACACTCTTCGAGTTTCACACTAACACACTTTCTATGCTTATATACTAATTTATACATTTAGCTTAAGGTCGATTAACCCTCTGCACTAATAATTAATTACATTTGAACAGATGGCACAATAAAAAATTCTTGGCCACAGGATGTTTTATAATTTTCAAATTACCAAAAATATTGAAAAGATGTTTCATAATTTTAAAATTGCTATTGCGATAAACGTTAACATTGAAAGAGAAATTATTGCGTCAGTTACAAAAAATTCACTAAATATCAACTAACAGTAACACATAATAATATCAATGTTAAAAATTGTTATGTTCAATTAATATAAATGTAATACAGTACACTAATTGAATCAGCATCTCAGAAATGTTGAATTGTAACATTGCAAATTCAACGTTGAAAGAACATTCACACTTCACATTCAACATTGCAACATTTTAATAATGTTCTTTCAACGTTCTATGCTGCACGGGAATATTATTTCAACTTTACAGCAATATTAACAATTTGTGTAGAAAAATCAACACAGATTTAACGTTGAAAAAGATTCACATTTTAACATTCAACATTGCAATGTCGTCTCAGCAACGTTCTTTTACCGTTCTGTGCTGTATGGATAATACAACAATGTTACATGTAACAGTTACATTGTTAAATATAAAATTGTAATAATATCTAACATTAATGTTAGATATTATTGTTAGTTGATTAGTGTTTAGTGAGAACTGATATAGAAAATGTTTGACGAATTTATCAGCCAATTTATAATCCATTATCTTGATCATCAGTCAATATGTGGTTGAATATTGTGGCGAGTGTTTTAATATAATTATGCTTAAAATTGAGCCAGACTCTTCTTGTTAGTTAACATATTACTACATAGTCGGCATAGGAGTGCAAAGGGTTAACTTTTTAACTATTTTCTGTCTATCAAATAAAATGAAATGATACGTTAACAGTTACATATGACACGAAAATAATTCTCAAGGAATGGCTTTAATGTATGCGCATAAATATTCAGATTCTGTGCAAATTCAGTATATGAAAATATTGATAAATAATATTATTTATCAACATTTCGTATATTATTTTAATTTTAAATTATCATTTAATCATATATTATATTATCAACATCTTATATAATGTATCTACGCATTCACACGAGTCACTGGCGAGTGTTATTTACCAATCGAATAGGCCGAATTTTTACTTGATCTAGAAACGATATGGATAAGCGATAGAAAGCGAATGTAATTACAATATTTAATACGTATCTTACAAAAAAAATTTCCGTCTCTGTTTCGAGTTTGTCATTTTTGTGTAGTAATCATTACCGAGATTGTGCTAATTCATGAGACAAAAATGCTACGAATATTTTCAAACAAAAGAAACACATAAATATCTTAATATCTTTTAATAAAAAAATACTGTCGTAATCAATCTTTTTAACGATATAATTGCGATTCGAATAGAAGTATCAAATCTTTCCGGTAAATCATATCCATATACGAAAAAAAAAATCTTTGGGAAAAATTGGGAGATCTCGTTTCGCTAATGATGCACGCGATTTGAAAGCCTCTCTACCGATAGAAGAAAAATTGGAAAAAAGGATTCAATGATGACGGTAGAATCAGGTAAGGAGAATGGTCACGATATTCCTAGAATACGTTCGATAGCGATGGCTTCACAAATCTGCTGACACGTCAAAAAGATTTGGAATGATTATCGATGCTTTATGAAAGGTAAGGAGAGTTCTGATAGAAGTTAAAAATAAATAAATGATTCAACTTGAACGAATAAAAATAATATTAATATTATTGTGACATATATTAACACGTTGACTGCCAGTATACAATTAGATAACTTTGTACTTAATGCCATTTTTTATCAGCACATTATTTTAATAAGCTCTACTTCTTTTTTATTTCTCCATTCAAAACTCACAAACAAATTTTTAGTTTTCCTTGAAAATATCGATCGGCGAATAGACACGTTCATCTACATATCGCCAATTATGAGTTATCTTCTATTTGGTAATCAACATGTTAAGTATTATCACTCAAATTATATCTTGATATTTTTATTATCGTCGGTCAGCAAGTGATGCTTGAATATCGTAACTTAATACTAAAATTACCAAATAATTAAAATGATTAAATTGTAATTTTTTTTCAAATTTAAAATGATAGAGAAGAGATGTGTGGCTCCATATGACAGTGACAAATATTATAAAATCGCGAGTTCAAACTTCACATTCTGTATATACGGATAATTTCGTAATCTGTACTAATTTAACGAGAGAAGAATTCTCTTTAGAACTAGGTGACTCTTTGTTCAGACATATAAAGACTGATATATGGTCCCACCCATCCCTTCCTTATTATTATTAGTACCAAAACATGACATACTTCCTGAAATTATCCGTTAATTTTTGTTGCAATATATAAATGGATAAATTAATAAATTTCGCTTTTATCCTTTTTTTTTGAAAAATACAACATGAATCAACAAAAACTTTTTATCTTGTTTTTTTATAACTAACTGGTTATGAAATACATCAATTTTGTTTTTAAGAAGAAAGTATTCTCTAAATCTTTAAGAATCTTGTCACTCTAAAGAATGAAATCTCACTTTTAAAGATTGAAAATTGAGCTACTCTTTTTCAATATTATTCACTTTTCATTTTTTAGAGTGTTTCATTTCAAAGAATTTAGAGAGTATAATTGTGATAAATTTAATTGTATTGCTTCATCCTCTTGATTTAGTTTAGAGTAGTTATTCTGTGTAAAACAAGAAAGCGTCTCACAGAATATGGACAAACTTTATAAAATAAAATCGTAAAAAATTTTGAAATGTATAAAATATACAGATTTTTCTTTTATACATTACATTCGTTCGTGATTCGTTTTTATATCTTTTTTATCTTTTTTTTTAAACATTTTACGTTTGCGGCTGACAACAGTGTATTCAATAGCGCAATTTTTCCGAAATAAATTTACATATATTTTCATATCTTTTAAAAATATTAATAAATCATTAAAATGTAAAACATTGTTTTGAAGGTCTTTTAAGTCCTTCTATTGTGTCCTATTTTTTTTAATTTTGTGTAAGTTCTTTGAAAATCACATTTGGAAGTCTTAGATATTAAAAGTTGAAAATTTACAATTCATACAAAAAAATTAATAAATATTTAAATAAATATATAAGTTTCATAAATATTCAAAATATCCTTCAATTTTTATACAATAATAAAGCCTCCCTTCAAAGTTATTGCAAACATTTTAAAACATTTCTGGCACTTCATCAATTGTCTTTTGTAAATAGACCTTGTATGAAATCCGGCGTTGAATAATATTTTATATTTTATATATCACGAAAAAAAAAATAATAGAATAAAATCAGATGATCTTTGTAGTCTAATGCAATCAAATCTATTTAGAATTTTCAATTTTTGATACCTTACAACATGTGTAATTTCTTAAACAAAAAATGATCCAGACATTAAATGATCCTTAAAATAATATGTTACTTTATTTTTATTTAAAATTTTTGGAAGAATAGCTACCTTAATTAAAAGGCAAAGCAGCATCATTAAAGGGTCGCACATTTTTATAATTTAATCAAAGCTACTGTGTTCATATAAAATGTGCAAGGTCCTTTATTATAATTATATAATCTCTTTAAAAACAAAATTGGCACATTTCGATATATTTTGCACAAATCGATCCATTACAGAGAACAAATAAAAAGTTTTCATTAATTCATCTTGTATAAATATATTTAAATAGTAGAAATAGATTTCGTTATCGGTAGTCCTAGTGTTATATGTCAATAACAATACAGAAAGACCCTCGCTTCAAAATATAGCATTAATGAATTTTATAAAAATAATTATGAATACATATTTTTCTCAAGTTGATATGACATAAAATAATTATTCGTGTCTACAATATTGCAGACTTGGTTTTTTACCATCTTTGTACAATAAAAAAGAGTTAAAAACAAGAGAGAAAAAGGAATGGCGCGTTATAACGTTTGTTATAACGATCTATTATAGTAGTAATGTGTCGCCTTATCAAAGGCAAGATAAATTCATAGTCTCACTATGATAATCGTCTTCTTTTCGGCCATTGATAGCCGCAAATCCTTCAATAAGTGTGCTATTCATCAGTTAATTGATCCCTTGCGCGATTGAGGAAAGATGGTAGGATTTATGCTGCAAGCTGAAAGGACATCGACCAATCATCCTCACTCCGTGACTACGACAGGGCGGAGAGCATGATTATGCAAATCGCTGCGCTGGATCGCGTCACGCAATGCCACGTGCTGCTTTTAGATGACATCGATTGCGCCGTATTGTCGATTCTTCGCTGCCCGATGTCATTGTCAACGTTTTTATGACTATTAGTATCAATGACATTCTCAGCTTCGTGATTCTCTTCGTGACTCGGCCTGCCACGAATTCGCGTTTCTGAAAATAATCATCAATAATATATTGAAGTCTCAATAACATACAGCTTTAGCTAAAAGATATCAGGCATCTGTATATTGTTTATTGATCTAAAATTCTTTTGCTTGTGTTGTTGTTTTCTATTGATTACCGACATTATACAGTACCGATCACAAGTTTCAATAAACGCTACTTTTGCAAAAAAAAACGTCAATTAATTACCAAATGCATTAATCGATTGAGTTCTAATGATCCTTTTTATATTGAAACCAAAGAAATGTTAACGTATTATATTTCAATTTAATTTCTATGTAAAAAACAAAAAAGGAAATTTAAAACAAACTAGCGAACAAATATTTAATCAAAGTTGTGAGTAAGTAACATACTTTATTTTACAATTATCGATTGTATAAGGAAAAGTAGGAAAATCATAAAAAAGTAAAAGTGCTAATAAACACTGATTAGCGTTAGTTTTTTGTACAAATTCTGTGAGTTTTAGTTACATTCTCCTTTATAAAAATGTACAGAAAATATCAATTTGAGTTAAAAATTATTTAATGTAGAATGTAAAAATAATTTTTTTATCTGTTTCTTTTACAAAGTTTGCCCTTTATTGATACTTCTTTTGAACGGTACGTAAATATAAAGAATTCTTGAAACAAAAAATAATTCACAGCATCTATAAATCAATTGAGCTAAAACATTAAATAATGGTTAATAATATGTCTAATATTTTTGGCCAAGAGTATATTACACGACATTTTGTGACTATTAAATGATACTATATAAGACGATCATTCGTGCCGCGAATAAGTGGAATATTCAAAAACGAAAACTAAGGACAAACTCCGGAAAAATTTATAGTATCTTCTACTTCGGATAACGAGAGACGTGGTGAATCTTTCCAATGTTCTTGCCGTATATTATATATTCTTTCTAGAAACATTGCTTCTGGTGGACGTCGACGTTAGCGTTTTTGCATTACCTTTGCGTTGGATAACGCGACTCTCATTGTCTGTCCGCCGGGGAGATCATAAACCAAATCGCGTCCAACTCGTTGGTATCTGAATTGCCGCGACTTCACTCATACCCGTCAGTTTACATGATAATCGAAACAAGTTTGGATACCGGCGTTGGCGTCCCGGGTGCAGATTACTTGCCATAGTTGGACCGAGCGCGGTAGTTCATAAACCGCATGGGATTTCATCAAAATCCCGTCGAGAGTTCCGCGTTTGTCGTGGCGGAGGACGGCACAGGAGGGAGAGGCTTTCGGCATTGGGAGGAGGATTCCGAGGCGGCGTGGCACGTTGCTGGAAGTTTTGCGGAATAAACTTCGCGCCTTCCGCGAAACTTTCCGTAGGAAAGTTCCACCACTGCCCGGCGGCGTGTAAGTTCTCGCATTACGTCGGAGGCGATGATTTAAGACGACGTATCCCGGCGAATTTCGGGTCGCGGCAACGTATTTGCGGAAGGTGACGTGTTTTCAAGCGTTCCTCCTCACTGATCGCATAGATCAACATTTTATTGCTTGAATTACGAATGTTCTGGCCATACATATCGTGAGCGGGACACATAAATCCGATACACATAAATTTCATCTCGTGGGCGAGAAAAGAAATTTAAATTTTGTAAACACGTATTCTATGGTAATAAAGTATAAAATATTTTTCCCACTAGAATTCCATTGCTTTAAAAAAGTATGTTATTGGTATCGATTCCATTGATTTACAAGGTTTCTGTTTCTCAATATCTGAACGATGACCTTTATGTATTATTAACTGCTGAGAAGAGAATATATAAGATCAACAAAGTTCTATCGTTTACCGATTTTTAAAAATCAAGGACTTTATTTTTAAAAAAGCTTTAGAAATTTAAAAAATTTAGAACATTTTGTTTTTTTTGTATGGAATAATATAAATATCAGGTATTAAAAAACATTCAGGTATTAAAAAACAGAAGCCTTGCAAATCAACGTAATTTTTTATATTAAAAGTTGCTAATAAACTTTAATATTTTAATGTATCACTTAAAACTGTACATAAATGGGTCTTCACACCATTACATTTATTTTCATATATTGGAAAACAATATTTAAATTCTTTATGTACACAAATTTGTAATACTACATAAAAAATTCAAAGCAAATTTTTTTTAAATTAAAGAATGAAAAGAAATTAAAGAAATTAAAGAATTAAAATTTTTTAAAAAGTTCCTTTTTTAGTGTAAAAAAGTTACCATTGTTGTATTGCAAAAGTTACCATATTTGAATCACAAAAGACATACAATTCATTTTTCTAAAAAAAAGGAGATCGGAAGCGGAAGGAAGGAGTATAATTTTTCTATTAATTTTCATTAACAATTACTATTAATATAATTTTACAAGTATAAAATTTCATTTAGATAATGTGTGACCAGAATTTACGACCCCAAAAAAGTACCACATGTACTTAAGAATAAAGCTGATAACCCATATTATTATGCAAAAAACAAAATGTTAATCAAAATTTGTTGTTGTTGATGCATAATGCGTATAAAATCGAGATGATTTCAAAACAGAATAATCAAATTAATACGCGTAATGTTAACCACAGTTAGCGAATAATGGAGATCTGCAATCATGATGTACAAGTCTCATGAGGCATCTGGTTTCCATTGAATTCCCAGTGCAATTGTCAAATCTCACCTTCGTCGCGCAGTTGGATAATCTGATTTTTGTTTCCTCTAAAAGTTCCGCGAGGTTTGCACAGTCGGAGCTTTGAATATTCAAACTTGTTTCGACAACACCGCAACTGTCGCCAGCGCGCGTAATTGTAACGACGACGATGTAGAAAGTCAGAATTGCCACTTATAATATTCGTATTAAAATAACGGATAAACAAACTTTTTATTCCCGCGACAACACAAATGCATGTGTTGAGAAAATCAAAATATTTAAATTTTATTTTTTACAACATTTCATTTTTTACGATTTTTTACACAATGTTAAAAATAGCCATTTCATTCAAATTAACTATATACATTGGTATAAATACAATTATATTCAATAAAAATATTTTACATTATACTGTAAAATATTAAGAGTATCTTTCAAGTGTAATTGTATTTATAGCTATATGTGTATATAATTAATTTGAATGTTTACACGAAATAATTAATTGAGAATGTCGAAAAATTCTTTTTGTATAAAAAATCACGTAAATATAAAATTTGAATATATTCTAATTTTATTAACATGCATTCGTGACAAAAATAAAATCTGTTTTCTCTTTCATCATTTTATAGTAACATTACAGTATTACGATTTTAATTTCGTACCTATTAAAGTAAGTAAAATATTCATTTCATTTTAGAAATCTTTAAACGCGATTAAAAATAAAATTAAATGACTTTATGTCAATATAATGCGTTTCTATTTAAAGTATCTCATATTTTCCTGAGGCTTCTATCTCGTTTAATACGAAAATCTGCGCCAGTAACAGCAAAAAAAAGTAAGCTTAAGCGAATAATGAAAAGCGAGCGAACCTTCGCTTCTCACGACGGTCGACAAAGATGCATCGGTTATTTCATTAGAGCTCGGCTCTAAACTGGGCATGGGCTTTTGTCGCGACCACTGGATATTCTCCACTGAAAACAATATTGTTCTTATTAGTTATCTGCATAACGGCTAATAAAGAGAAGTACGACTGAAACGATTATCTTAATATGTATTAAGTAAAGTGACGCTGAGAAATGGAATTGTTTTTTTAAACCATTAACACATTTCATACTGAACCAATTTTAAGTTCGTCGTAGTAAGATTATATTTGTAAAGTAAAATATATTTCATAATAATAATTAAATAATAATTAAAAGCTATAATAATAATTAAAAGCTACATAGATATTATTAAAAAGAAGGAAGTCTGATGCAAAATGTAAGGCATAAAACAAGAAAAAATTTTTATTAAATAAATAAAAATTAAGTATAATATATGTTAAACTTTTAAATAAAAAGTGACAGGTAAAATAGCTAACAACGTAAAACGATTATCAAAATAGCAGTGAAAAAAAGTACAACAAAATACATACATAATGAAAGATATAAATTAGAGTAAATTTAACATATTTAATATTTATGTATGTACTCGTACACATACAAACATATATGTTTTCACGACAATTACACGCACACACAAAAGAATATTATTTAATCTGAAAGAGCAATAAGGCGAGAAGAAATAAAAAAAGTATCAGATGAAACAAAAATAAATAAAGGAAGCAAGAAATTAATACGAATTACTTTACTGCAATGTAAGAAAACACCTGAAACTTCATAGTACGATGCAACAACAAGAGCGAAAACTGAATATGCATCTAAAACTCGAGGTTAGAGTGAAGTAAACAATTGCAGAGAGAGAGAGAGAGAGAGAGAGAGAGAGAGAAGATGGATTAATACATTATAAACAAGATAACATAAATTTTTGTTGACTGTTTAACCAATTAGATGATTGATAGTTTGATGTAATAAAGTTATGTGATCGAATGCCCGTACAATGCAAAACAAATTGACATGAATTTTGAATCTACTGAATTCAATTTAGTAATTGTTTACTCAAATATAAATAATATCAGTGTAATCAAATAAAGAGATAACATTAATTATCTAGTTTGTTAAAATTTTTATATCAATTGATAATTTTTGTATAAAGAAATTAAAGGTTGTAGTAAAGATACTCGCGATATATCTCAAACCAATCAAATAATTATAGAGATTACAAAGAAACATAATCCTTTTTTTTTACAGCCAGAACTTAAAAAAAAATGGCTAGAAAATACAGAGTGACATCCTCAGTTCCGCGGTACGAAAACTGTCAATATTGAATATTACTTGACATTAAAGCTTTTTCAATTAAACTTTGCAATATTAAAATCTCTATTATTTTTTTTTATTATTATCTTACTGATGGAGATTATATACAGTTAAAAGTACATTTGTCTTTTTAAATTACTAGAGAATAAATTATTTGCTATTACTTACTTCTACCAGCTTTAATTTTTGCTTATCTTGTGACCGTTATCCTTTTTTACAGTTTTTCTTACATTGCAACTAACGAGCCTTACTTAATTTATTTTATTATGAATTATTTAATACTTACCTGGATCCACGGTAGTAGGAACGGGCAGTGTACTCGTCGTCGTCGGTTCTGTGGTAGGCGTTGGTATGTCTGCCAAAATACGCAATGTATTAATAACCTTTTCAATTCAATATAAATCTACCTTGAATAAAACTGTACTACACAGAGGAACATATGCGCATTCATAAATTTTCTATATATAAAAACTAAATATCGCAAACGAGAAAATGTATATAAAAAATCATATAGACTATGTATGTACAGTTTACGGGATTTACTGTTAAATAAAATAGGATAGAAGTACGTGGGACAATATCTCGCCGTGTGTTACATTATTACATTCCTGCAGTGTAAATATTCGATTGAACGCGCGATATTTGCAGATAAATTTTAAGCTGCTACTTTAATATTGTTCAATGCGAAGTAATTAACGCTAATGGATAATGAAAACTTTAAATAATCACAATAATAAAGACCGTTATTTTACGTCACGCTCTTTTCAAATTATTTAAAAGCGAATAACAATCGCGTTAACGAAAAAAAAACATTCTCCCCCGCTTCCGTCAGGAGAGGATAAAGTTAAGCAATTAAAACTAGTAGCACTCGCGAATGCTTCGTGGCCATTGTAGCAACTTTCGGCATGGATTGAAAGGCCGGTTTAAAATGCTAATGCGCATTAAATCGTCGACACAATCGAATGCTTATTTAAGCGGCTTAGCAGTAATCCGCCGATTCGGCGGTCGCGGTAAAGCACAAAGCTGGGAAGTTCAATCTGCGGGCGCGCCAAGGCGAAAACCTACAATTACTGATCGATAGATAGAAAGGGCTTCTTTTTACAGCCAGCAAAAGAGGGGTTGAGGGCCAAAGAGTTGGGAAACGCAGATCGACGCGTTCGCAGTTATCGGTGATTCACCGGGCTCGCACCGTTTTCCCCGGAAATACGGATTTGCAGACACGGCTAACTTTCACGGCGTTGACGCTCCTTATCGCTCAAGCTGGATGAACTTGCCTTTGATACCGAATCAATAAAAAGTTTGAGAGAAAATGTGCTCTGGTGAACTGTCTATTCTCGGCTGATGATTGATATCGAGATTTCTCTGATTGCTTCGATGAACACCTCCTGTCCGTTCATATGTGGAAACGCGCTGGTGCACTTCCGGTCGACGCCTCGTTACGCGATCAAATCGTATTCAATTGGAAAAATAACATTTTTTTCAAGAATACTTTCAAGAGTTAATTATCTTATCTCTTTTTTTTGTAAACGATTATTTGAGATTTATTTTTTACACATTTTACACATCAATTGAAATCATTTTATTATTAACAACATATTATATATTATTAATTATTTTTCAATTTATTACTACTGGAAAACATTATGGATATAAATAATCACAATTTTCTGAAAAAGATCAATAGAAACCAAATAAAAATTAAACGATATAAGCACGTTTAATATTTTATTATGACAGCATTTCTAAAAAATAACAATTACAATTAATGTAACACTTTTTATTTTAATAAATATTATTTTAATATTTTTTATTTTATTCAGACTTTCAACATTTAACTAAATATTTACTAAATGTAAACATATAGATAAACATGTAGATATCTATTTGGTTTAAACTATTAATTTGATATATTTTTTATTGAATAAATATTCAACAAAAAATATAGTGTTTAGTTAGTATTATTTTAAAAAATATTTATTAAAATGTAGAAATTTGTTTTCAATGTACATTTAAAAATTTATAAAAAATAATTTTTAAAAAAGAAAAAAAAAGTGCGATATCCAAAAACAATATTTTACAACAATTCTCATATTTCTGCATCTAGAGTGTAAAAATACTCTAAGGGCACATTTCAAAAGATTAGCAAAAATATAAAAATTTTGCAGAATATTTTATTAAAGTCTTAATATTTGTGTAAAATTTGAGCACATTTTTCTTACGTTATTAATTTAAAATTTATTTAATTTTTTTGTTTGTCTTAATTCTTACGTCTAAAATCACGTTTTGTAATACTTATTTGCTTAAGAAGGTCATAGCATTTCAAATTCAATCCAATTTTTTACGTACCTATATGAATCCACTGACTTATCTCAAAGTTACTTACAACTATAGCAAAATATGATCAATTAGCTACAGCTAATAAAATTATAACTGTAAATCAAATTATTGTGATATTTTTTACAGTTAGTTTTTGGATGTGTGTTTGACAAACAATTTTTGACTAATGTTAATTGATATTATGGCTTTTTTAGCTGATTTTTTGGCTGATATTCTTTAATTGATATTATACAGTCAAAACATTTTTAAAACCTCGTTTTTTATGACTTGTGCATTACGGCGAGTGTCATTATCACACTGCTTCGCGGACACTGTCGCATACGTGCGTCAACGATAAAACACGTCGACTCTGATACTTCCTTCGCGACTTCTTCCATTTTGCACGCCGTATGCATCCGGTCGAGCGTTTTTCCTTACCATTCTCTCGTCGTTTCGGAAAAGATCCCGGTTATCGGCGAGAGCCACGATTGGCACTCACTTTTCAAACCTCTCGACTTAAGCCATCTCACGATATATCTCGCTCGTTGTCTTCGTAAAAGAACCATCCTGTTTTATCGCGTCGTCTGATTCGCTTCTGGTCGGATGCTTAATTTCTCATCCGCTGGATAGGTTCTTCATCGCGCGACTAACGATTTCTGATAACGCGTTGGGACCCGGGGTCGCGAAGAAACGAAAGAAGGTGCGACGACCGCGCGACCGATAAGCGACGACCGCTTGACAAATGTTCGAAAACCGGCGCGAATCGATATTGGCTCTCTCCGCGGTCGAGATATACGTCCGTGATAAATCATATATCACGTTAATATAATATTACCGTCGTAACTTGGTTGAATCACCTTTTGATCGCTCTGGCGCAAATTATGCGATCAATTTGATAACATAATACGATCGCACGTGGGTTGACATGATCGTCAAATCTTTCGCAGAATGCAGATAATTCCGATCAGCTGAATGCAGTTTTATAAGATCCCGAAAAGTGAACGGGCGAGATAACGAGAAAATTAATCATACGTGTAAATAAAGGTACACTGAGAGAAAAATGTTTTATATTTGTGCAGAACTGATAGTTTCCCACAAAAATTAAATAAATCCATTTAAACAAAATTTAGGTTATCTTAGGTCACTTCAAATTCTCTATTAAATAATGTCACATCATTAATAATTTTATTTCAATAAGAATTAAATATAAAACAACAAATATGAGAATTCACAGCTATAAAGGATGTTTTTGCAAAGAGTAATTTGTAAAATTTTGTAAATAAAAAAATTTGTTTTTAAATAAAATATAAATATTAGGTGTTGGAATTAATTCGTAGCGTTTTTAATGAAAGAATGTTATTTATTTCACATGAGCATTAAAAAATACATTAATGAAAGTACTTCCCATCACTTGTAAAACGCTACGAATTAATTCCAACACCTAATAATATTTCCTTCTTTACGCTTATCATTTTTAATGTTATAAAAACGATTAATATAAAATATTACAGAACGAATAAATTTTCCAGTTAGTACCAAATAAATCCAGAAGTTTTTCATTTTATTTTTTTTAAATGGGTCCTCAAAATATTAATTAAAACTTTGTTCTTATACCTATTATATGTCCGAAGAAAAATTACCATATTTATATAAAGAACGGTTTAAAGATGAGAAATCTTTTTTTTGTTTCCTGAAAATTTAACTTTTTAAACTTGTTAAGTTTATGCAAAGAATTCTTCAATTACATGATAAAATAATTATGGTTAGAAGTTTCGTTTTTACAATTATTATTGACATAATGTTAGTAATAATAATTATTTATATTGCTCCATAAAAGAATATATGATGGTATTAAAATTAATTATATAAATTATACATAATTGTGTGTGTGATAATTACAACTAACAATAAAATTAATAATTTCATCAGCAAGCGAAAGAATTTCGATCATCATCGTCCGCGGATAAACAATTCAATTGAGCATTTTTTTCAAACTTTTCATTTTTTGTTTTCAGTGTAATAACGCGCGGATTGAAATGTACAATTCGTCAAAATGTTTGAAGAATAAACATTATCGATTGGTTGATTCGTAACCGTTAAAACATACTCGAGAATGGTAATTTATACGTTGGACGTATTGAGAGACAAGTTTTAATTTGGATTAAAACGAACAGAATCGTTCGTTAATTTGCAAATCTATGCAACAATTGTAATGTGAACAAGAATATGAATGCGTTTTCAGGTTTGTCATTATACGATGTCTTCCATTGACTAAATAAAAGTTTCAAATGACAGGAATGTCATACTCACGATAGAGCTTGATGCTGCCGTCCGTTTCGCCGAGGGAGTTCTTAGATATGCATTTGTAACTGCCGTAATCGGACATCGCGACTGAGCGTATCGTAAGCTTCATGTGTACTTTGTATACATTGTCCGAAAAGGATGGCTCGTATTTTTCCCCTGCAATTTAACAAACATCGTAGGTACACTGGATGCATTCAATAGTGCAACTGTTCGTTCTGTTGTAAAAGCCTAACTCATACAGATTCTAACTCATATAGATTCTAACAATATTTCAACAATGTTACAACATCCTAGCAATATTACAGTAACATTTTAAATGTTGCAACAATATTGCTGCATGCTTCTGTATTGTATGATAATCGATGTGATTGATTCTTACATTTAAATTCAATTAGAATTTGGAACGTTACATTAAAAAAATAAAAAAATAATGATTCATTACTTTTTTTTTACTTTTTCATAATATTAAAATAAGAATTATTAGATTTTAAAATTACATTTGATAATCAATATTAACAATTATTTGATAATTAATATTAAATATAATAATAAATATTAAAACTCGAACATGTCTGAACTGTATATCGAATAAGTTCTTTATATTAAACTTATCTAATAATTTTTTTAAAGCTTTATAATAAAATATTTCAATCAAATGTTATACGAAGTTAAACTAAAACTAATTAAGGCGGGCGATTAAACGCTAATTTTACTTTTTTAATTATTATCTTATCTTTCTAATTATTATTATTGAGTAATTTAGTAAAATTTATAAAATTTATTACTGCATTTAATCATGTTTACTAAATGATTGCACCAATATAACAAATAAAATACATTTGTAGCTATTACCAGACTTTTTTTTCAATAGATCCTTTTACTTGTATATACATATATATATATATATATATATATACACACACACACACGTACACAATTAACATGATATATTTTTTCCCTTGCAAAAGAGAAGTGTTAAACGGGCAAAATGTTGCGGAGTTTCAGATTGCGAACTTGACTGCGGGAGCTTAATAAATATCAAGCGAGATAAAAGATGCTCCGCGCCTTCTTTGTTCGCGCTAGAATTATGGAATTAGTTTTAATCTACGGTGAAAGCTGGTTCCGTAGAAACTGGAACACGTTGAAACCGTTCTACACAGGGAAATCTAGGGTTGATGCGACGGGGATATATTGTTCATGCATACACAGTGTACTTAACCCGCAAGCCAGGCGTCAGTTTTACATCCAACATGGCACGGTATCTACATCGCCGCAAGACATTGCTTCATTAAAATATGACTCGTCATTTTAGGCAAGCTCATTTAAAGCTTAATTACATTACTCGCGCTATTACAGTTACGTATCGCATCCGCGTTTCTACGTCGACGCGCGAATTATTAATTTTTGAAGCATGCAGATGTTATAGAAGCGCGCACACGATTATGCTCGATTCAGCTGATGTTACGCTGCTCGCGTTCGCATTATCATCGTTTATATCATTATTATATCGATGATGCGTATTATCGTAGAAAATTGAAAGTAGCGAACGTGCGCATGTTTTCGATCCATCGTTCAGCCGGATGGAATATAATATAACGATATTCCAAAATGTATTTGCCGATATCCCGCCCTTCCGGTACGCCTTCACGGTCCACCGTGCTTCGTGCTCTGTCAACCAGAAAAACTAGCATTAGGGTTTCTCGCGTGGATGCACGCTGCCCTCTGCTCCATATTCGCGCGTCAGTCTGGCCCCATACGCGTCCATTTAAATTGTTCCAAACGCTTTGTTTCTCATCTCATTATTTGTGTTTTTCGTAAATCGACTCAGTTCGAGCATAAATGTATTTTTCCAATTTCGAAAAAACATACATATTTACATACATATGTAATACATAGAGAAAAAAACTGATTGCGATTACCATAATTTAATTATAATTTATGTATCATAAATTATATATCATTTTTGGTATCAGAAATCTTTTTTTGTAGAATTATAAATATAATTATTATTAATAATATTGAAGTTAATAAGCAATAATAACTATAAAAATGAAACTCCTAAACATAACTACTTTATATGCAATTATAATCTCAAATAATTTTCTCTCAATGTACACTTCATGTCTTACATCAATAAAGCAATACCTCGAATAATACACTTTATTTTACAACATTTTTCGGTAATTAATTATAAACATATTTTTGCACAATTTATGCACGTCAGTAATATTTGAGCAATTATTTGATGACTTATTTATTAAATTTATGAAATATATATGTCTACACGAACCAAATTATATTTTCCATTTCTGAGGATGGAATTGTATCTCTTCGAAAAGAGCACTGAGAAAATTTGGACCGACTAAACACGATATGGTGGCCGAACACGCCAAACACTCATTATTTGTGAAAGTAAAACTGGAGAATTATACGCGATCACGTAATTAATCTGAAGTACAATGATTATAATTGTAAAGAAGCCCCCTAAAACTTTGCGCGTTCCCTTAATTAAATCTCGATTATTCGCACATTTCTGAAAATGTAACATATTTCAACATTTCATGTTGAAGAAATTTTCCGTAAGCATGGAATCATATAAGAATACAAAGCAACCGAAATACTGTAAAATAATCGACTAATAGTATTTTGTAAGTCGGAGAAAGGCATTAACGTTTCGATTCTTCTCAGTGGATGAAAAGTGGCGCGGCAAAAGCCGAGGCGGATCGGGGCGGGACACGCGAACGCGAAAAGAAGTTTTGATTAACAATTCGAGGTGGCGGCGCATTCGAGAGAGAGTGAAATCTATAGGTGTAATGACCCGCGGCAAGGTAGAGGCGAAGTATTTTCTCAGCCAGGAGGAAAACTTACGTCTCTCCGAGATAGAGAAAGAGAAATGTGGAGAAAAGGGTGAGGATCGGAGGTGGAGCCGCGCCAGGCAGGCCAGCAGGTGGAATAAGGGCGGCGGAAGGGTAGAATGCATTTATGTAGTGGCACCATTCGAGCCCCACAAGCGGAAGAAAAACTTTCGGCCGGCTTTGAGTTTGAAAAGCAGATGAAAAAGTTTAACGACGTTGAACTACGGTGCCGAGCATTACCCACGGAGGCGGCGTGGCGGTGCCGGGGCCCGCGAATGGATTTTGCTGAGGATAAAACTGCTTTTAAACCCAAAAGTCGGCGGTGGGACCGATATTTTGTGTTACTCGTATCTCCGCACGTCGTTGGCGAACGGGTCCGCCGACATATGTGGACATGAATCACGTTGACTTGGAAACTCAAACTGCCGACGTAATTTCCATCTGCGGCGATCGCTCACGCTTAATTTCGCCTAGCGCCGTCGTTTCCGCGATCACGTGCCCGTGTCATCGATCACGTGATACTTCGGGACTTTTACGAATGCAATCCAGCTTTTACGTTTGATGCATATGAAACTATAAAAAACAGACAATTCAATCGTAAAATAAATTAAATACTGAACCGATAAAAACGAACAATTTAGTCAAAACATTTATTTAACAAACGTAAGCTATTTTATGGGAAACAAAATTCATTATTGTTTCAGGCTCAAACTAACGCGAGGATATATCATAAACATGCGCGCTTTGTTGTGACAAAAATGAATTAATTAAAGAAAAAAGGCAATTCAAAAAATTCTAAAAAATTTAAAATTTTGCAGAAAGGTACATGTATATGTAATCATATAAAAATTTTATGTTTTAAAAGTGAAAATATCCCTCTAAAGACAGTCTAACATTCCATTTATGTCTAATAATATCTCAGAAATTAAAAGAAATGTTAAGAAATATTAAATATAAAAATATAATTGAAAATTATAAAATATAAAAAAAAATTGCTGCATAATTGAGTTTCCATATACTTTTAATTCTGCAAGATTTTAGATTTTTAAACATGTTTTAATTGCTGACTTTTCGTTGTAAGTCAATCAAATCTGGTTACAGCACAACTGACATAATAACACACATTTGCTTATAATACACGCAAGAAGATTTATTCATAAAAACACTGCAAATCTTCCGTTAAGAGTTCTTATTAAAATTCCACAGCACGAAAAGGATATTCTTTTGTCACGGTTTTTAATTTTAATTCATTAACTATCCGAAATGTAATTAACGCTGAAAATGAAATCTTTCCCCTCCCCCCCCCCTCTCTCCCTCTCTCTCTCTCGCTTTCTTTCTCTCTACGAGAGAGAAATTATACTGTCGCACGGTGAGAGTTACAAGTCGTGGGAATGCGTTCCTTTAAAAGCAGAACGGACGCACACAGTTTGGCCACGAACATAAAAAAATGCAAAGCCCCTCCCTGTAATGAGTTTAGCGCCGACGGCTCTAATTTGATGCACACAAACCCGGCGTCGGCGAGCGAGAAACGTTAAATATCGCGTAATTGCCAACCGTCGGGAACTCTATGCTGAAAATGAATCGGTGTGTCGACGCGCGCGTAACGTGTGTTTGCCCACTGACAGATTATGTTTTCCAAAGGCACTGATTTACGGCGTAATCCTATTGTCAACGATACTGCCGATCCTAAATTCCCCATCACCCTCCAAATATCCTTCGAACAGCTCTAAATTTATAACAATAATTTTGTTGTCTCATTCTCTATTAAAATATGCCGCACAGGCAACAGTGGCAATATTATCCTAGTTAATGAGCAATGGTATCGCTCTTTAATTATTAAGATATATTGTAAAATTTTTCAAGACAATATTCAATAAGTTTATTTGAAAAATGTTTACTGTAAGTTATTGTTAGAACAACAAGAAAAAACAAAAAGAAAATTAAAAAAAAAGAGAAAGTTTTGCTAATATATTATTTATATATTTTGTAAACATATTTTATATAAATATATATATTATATATACTGTTAATTAAAAGTTTAAAACCACATAATTTAAATTTAAGAATATTCTAGTAAAACACTACTTAAAAGTTTGATCTTACTTAATACTCTTCTTAATTTGAAAGTAAATAGACATTATAATGTAATTAACATTGCATTGTTTAATTAAAAAAAAATGGATTACGATTGTAAAGACATTGTTCAAATCTGTATGTGGGTTGTAGATTATTTTAGAAGATGATTGAAAAAGTTTGAAAAAATAAATAAACTTAATTGTGGCTAGAATATCTACATAGACTATATATTGTGTATGTATATTTAAAAAAGTGAATTAAATCTATAATTAAATCTTTAATCCATAAATATACTTTGACGAAAAAAATATTTAATATTTTTTAGTATTTTTTTTTTTGTAAAATGTTTTGTAAAAAATATATATTCCATAGAAATTTAAGATATTTTATATTATTTTTCATTATAAAACAATAAGTAAAATAATAAAAATGTCAAATATTATAATGCATAAGTTTGATATTATGTCATATATTATAAAGGTAGCTACTTTAAGAAAAAAAGTATCAAATATTTTTAATGTTTCTCTTAGAAAAAATTTTGTAAAAAACATTCTTTAGAACTTTAAAATATTTTATATAATTCTTATTAATTAATTATTTTTCATTATAAAAGAATAAGTAAAATAATGAAGATATGTCGAATCGGAATGCAAACAAATTTGATTTTGTTTCATATTTTTAATTAATGATCGCCAACTTTCAATAAATAGTATATTAAATCTTTCTTTTCTCCCTTTATAATATATATTATATAATATATAATATAAAATATGAAACTTCCCAGGTCTTTCATATATCTCCGCATTGCCATGCTGTGAACGATATTACGAGACGGCTATTTCCATCACGTGATTCCATTTATATAGCAGCATAATAGAACTGTACTTTCCGTCGCTTTACGAGTTGCCTTCTCACGAGAACGGGTGGTGCGATATCTATACCTAAGCGTTTTTGTCGATTGAACTGCGTGACTGGAAATGCTCGACGAAACTTAGAATTTTCGAAGTCCCGGATAGGAAAATTCATGAATTCCTCGGCGCCGGATATTCCCGCAGAGCTTTATAAGCGTGCGACGTTTTGCTGGCAAGGAAAAAAAAAGATTTTTTTCAACGACATCAGTAAAACTTTTGCGCTTTGCCGGAAATTTGAATGCTCCAGCCAAGAATTCACATGTGGCACGTTATAATCCCAAATCGCGATTTTCCCATAATCGCGACACGCCCTTTCCCAACATGCCCTTTCCCTCCGAAGTGAATCGCGTTTTACAGCCGAACGCAAACTGGAGGTCAGTTCGTTTCAAATTGCATTAAATTGCTCACCCGCGCACATGTTTTTTACCTCCAAACAAGTATGTAGATATATATCGTTATCGCGTCGTTTAACAGAGAGATACCTGCGTAACGCGTAACAACACTATCGCCAACTTTTTTTTCACGAAAAAAAAATGGAAAATCGTGAAGCGAATAACAATTTCCTCGCCGAGTGAATATTTGAATCGATTTGGGAATCGGGTCCAGTGTTTTGCGCACGCTATTCACCACGTGCCATGTTACCGATGAATGGCCGATTCGATGCGAAAATCGGTGCACGCAGATGACGGTCGGAGGGCCCACCGCGTCGTTGCGCGCAACCCGATATCTGATCGTGCGTGAGTCACGCGCGCTGAATTCGCATTAGCGGGCAACGCATATCCGCGGAAACGTTAAATCGTAAAGCATGTCGTAACCGTTACGGCGAAACAGCAGGGGGTATGTGCGGTTGACGCCGGGAATATAATGCAAGATAACTTGACAGTTAGCCCATTCGTAATTCGTGTGCTTTCCATCCGGGTATGGGGACCGGCAGATAAGCTGCGAAGCGATCGCCTTCGATTTTACGAGATTTCCATTCCACTTTGTTTGAAAGTCAAACGTTAAACGTAGAAAACACCGGCATACTATTTGCGAATGTTTTCTAAAGGACCATCAATAGAATTTAAGCGGCGTCTACAATGAGATTTTAAGGTATAAAATTTAAGCTTTTAAGCTTTAAGTCGTAAGAAATTGATCAATCATAGTCGAACCTGAAGAAAATAATCGATTATAATTGATCATTTTCTTACAACTTAAGCTTAACATCTTAATTTTACACCTTAAAATTTTATTTTGTAAACGCTGCTTAATTAAATTATATGATATAGTAATTAGTTATAAGAAATCGATCAATCATAGTCGAATGTGAAGAGAATAATATGATTGGTCAATTTTTTACAGTTTGTGACTTACTATACAATCTTACTCCCATTGTAGACGGCTCATAAGATCGTACAGTTTCTGTGCTTCGCAATGTCTGAAAACTTTCCCGCAATGCTAAATTGCAGCTAATGTTGACACAATCAATTGAAGTATTTAAATGTCCCAATGACTAATAAAAAGATATGATCAATTCTACATACACGGTACTCATTTTCTTCGAAATATCAGTACATACTGCGAAATTTTTTCATGCTGAACACGATATCGTTGACAGAAATTTACGTAACATGGGATTTTAAATAAATTCAGGCGAAATGGATCAAAAATCACCCCAATTTACTTAAAATCCTGATGTACTACGTAAATTCTGATGATGCGATGACATCGTATTCAGTGCAAAAAAATCTTTGAAATACGTACTATGGCATTTCAAAAAAAAAAAAAATATTTGTTAAAATGCGTAATTATGCAGAAAGTTAAAAATTCAAACAGTCATAACTTGATGAAAATAAGTACGCGAGATCATAACTAAAATTCATTTAAAAGTTCTTAATTTATACAATATAAATGCCACAAATTTTATTTAAAAACAAGTTTTTGTTTTTCTGTAAAAAAAAAATGTTAAAAATGTTGGCCAAAAACACTCCGATTTCATCCTATTTTACTCGAAATGAGATATGTTATGCAAATTCTGTCAGCGGCACCGTATTCAGCATGAAAAAATTTTTGCACGGTATGTACATACTGCGATTTTGAGAAATCAACGGCTTTATTTTGAAAAAAGACTTTACTTTTAAAAAAAACCTCTACAAATTTAAATAATTTATAATTTTTTTTCACTTTATGAAGTAAAATATATAAGAATCATCATTCAGATATTGAGAAACCGATACTGTCATACCGACATTATTGAACTATTTTAGAACTGAATTAATTATTGAACTGAAATGTTTTAAATTTAATTTTCAGTTTTTTAAAACAAAAAAAAAACATATTACATATTTAGATAAATAATTAAATATAGTACAATATTTCGAAAAATTCAAAAATGTAAACTCAAGATAATAAGAAGTAAAAAGTGTGATTGAAATGAGCAATTTTTATACAAAATATTTAATATCCTCTTTTTAGTTTGCATTTCTTGCTGTTATTAACAAATATCTTAATTGATTACAAATATATTGTTGATTCTTCAATCACTGAGCATATTCAATTATCGGAAACATTTATTTTATACAATTATTATAAATAATTATAAAATGTGAATTGTATTCAATCAAACGTAATCGTTGAAGCTTAACGCGGTCTCCCGAAGAATGTGGTTAGTGAACTTTGTGCATATTGCCGCGTTTAACGTTCAGTAGCATTTATCGTGCATTGTCACTCCACAGTAAAAAGTGACATTCCCATAAGTCACCTGCGATCGTTGTTAACGTGGTTTATTCAGGGGCCAGATTCCGTAGTAGATAAGCGGAAACCATTCAGCCGCGACGAGGAGCGCGCGGCCGTGCCATTTCACCTCGGAAAACCAGCCTGTGAAATAAAAATCTCGGAGCTGGGCAAACAAAGATTAATCTCCGCCGGCGTCACGAATGGAAATCGCACCGGTTTCCGGGCCATCGATCACTAGTAGCAAAATGCCGTCGCTTGCTCACTCGCTCGCTCGTACGCCCACTCGTTCGCTCGGTGTCGCGCCGCAGGTGCGCCGGCAGAAGCGATCCAAAATTAACCTAATTAGCTGCGCGATTAGCAGCTGCAGACACAGCGACGGCGACGGCGACGGCGCGGACGCCGTCGACGTCGCTCGTTCTTACCCTCGTCTCCCGCACATCCACATTGCGGAATCCCGGCGGTGACGGCGCGGCAGCACCAAAGCCGGTCGAACCGCGTGCATTAATGGATCCGAAGGGGGTGCATTACTCCAAACGCATGCTATCTCGGCGCGGCGTCGTGTCTAATTATCCGAAATAATTATGCGCACATGTGCGGACCGCTTTTCAGTAACGCACCGACGTACCCGATGCGTCGCGTACACCGTCAGGTTCGATTTGCCACATCTCGTCTAGGTGGTTTGCGTATTTGCGGCCGCCGCAAATATCACTTCCTGCGTTAGACAAGATCGTTGATTGTGTAACGCTTGATGCTCTGTACAAATTAATTATTATGGCGGGGGAATGTATACTAAGAAAAGTATTTGTAATTATAATTTAATAAGGAAATAATTATGATTAGATATGTATGTATAGAACTATGATCTTTTTGGATATGGAACTATATAAATGTTATTTCTAATATTATATACTATAGTTGTAACTATACGGAAAGAACGATTTTTATTAAAATATATAATAATTCAGATAAATACAAATTTATAAAACAAAAATTTTGTTGAATTACTAAGATAATTATATAGAACACTCAAACATAATGAGCAATATTGCAAGAAGTTTTTCTAGTAATCAGCTTATATTTTCTACATAATTATGTTAATGGTCTAATAAAATTATTCTCAGATCTGTATCTATCTAAATTTTTAGATAATTCAATAAAATCGTTTTTCTGTATATAAAAGTGGAATTCTTAACCATAATTATTTTATCTTATTAATATATATTTATGCAAGAAACAAATATCAAATACTTTTCTTTCAATACGTGTAATTGTTACTGACTTTTGAATAATACCCAGAACTAGCGTTTTGTTCGTCACAACATTGAATATGACGCGATGGCAATGTATTTTTTTTTTTTTTGAACATCGAGTGAGATACGTGCTTTGGGAAACAAAATCCAGTTTGCTACTAGCAAACAGGTTTGTCAGAACGCGATCCGTTCAGTAGCGACCTTTAATTTCTGGTGTACCGACATAAATGGATTCGATGAGCAAACCAAACCCGTGACCATGCGTTGTCGGGTAGTAAAGCATAGTTAAGTATGTCGGCAGAGCGGAGTTCAATTACCATTCATTAAATTATGGCAGGAGCGCGCATGCGGCGCGCGCGGATGTGGCGACCTATCGTTGCTATTGTTGCTGCCATTGCAATTATTGCTGATGTTGGAAGAATTAGCGTTGTCATTGAACGAATTAATGTCATCATTGCTGCAGCGGACGCTCTCTAATTATTGCTACCGCTATGATAATTCCGATCGATTCTCTTTTCCATTTCACATATAGTACTCAAATCTTTCGAAGTTTCTAATGCATTCTTGCTTCATGTTAGTCGCAAGATTGTGGAGCATTTATATATAGAATTTAAATTTACGCAAATTTTTACACACATGCAACTAGCTCGAAATAAAAAGAGAATACTGATTTTTATTGAATCAACATCTATATGAGACCTATTCTGTAACTCGTAACTTAACGATTGTAATACTACAGTTATAGTTGTTAAGAACAAACGCCTATATCTCACAATAAACAATGTCTCATAATATTTACGAAACGTACCGTTCGCTATAATGACGTTGTTTTCTCGCGTCCAATAATTGATGGACTTGGGAAATGCCTCGGAATGGCATTCTAACGTCATTTGTTGGCCTTCTTGTGCGCCCACTAATTGGTTCTGGATCCAAATCATTGGAGTAACTATTAACATCGAAATGTTAATATATTATAATAACACTTGATTGAATAAATTATATATAATACTTTTGAAGTAGCTACTTACAATGTACAACGAGCATTATTCTCTTGCTGACCGTTGGCGGTACGCCGTTAGACGCGATGCAAAGATATGCTCCCATCTGCAACCTGTTCACTTTCGTGATATTGAAAACCGGTCCATCAATGCTGGGGACTATAACAAATAGAATTAAACTGTTAAATCAAGAAATCTATTTAGTCCTTATTGGTAACGCCAATTAGTATAAAATAATAGAGAAAAATTCTACTACAATGAAAAAAAGTATTTGATAGTTCTAATTATAATTGCATGGTAAAATAATTATAGTTAGAAGTTTTATCTTTATAGTTATTATTGTCATAATATTAGTAATTTATGTATTGGTTGTAACAAAAGTTCGTAGCTTTATTATTATAAAAGTTTGTTACTTCATGTACCATGTTCATGTTTTTAAAAAATTTATAATTATGTTACTTATTTAATAGAGCAAAATTTCAACTTTAAGAATCTGTTTTTTTTTGCGATAATTTTAAACGGAGTTATAAACAATAAAAATCTAAATATTTTTTTTTATTTAATCCGTTTTATTATAATTCAATAATAAAACATCTTAGAAATATTTTTAAAAATCAATTTTGTAAGAAAAATTTTATACTTTCACGATAGAAAAAGTCGAACATTTTCACAAACTTTTTCAGATAACAGGCACACAAAGTGAGACAAAATTTCTTATTCTGTCCAGCTCGTAATTTTCTGCATGTAAAAATTATCAGACTTACAGAAAGACATAGCGATCTTTAAAAAAAATAGAGATTTTAACTTTAAAAAAACTCTTTATAAAATTGCATTTTAAAAATTTTAACGACATTACAACTGTTTGAATTTTGAAGTTCGTAGCATTACAAACCTTCATTTCAACGCAATATTTCTAGTCCTACAAAAAGAATACATAGTTAGCACAAAAAATAAACTGTAAATTATAGTTAAATTATAATTAAATTAGAACAATTGCAACAATTTTTTTTCTTAATGTATCCTGTTAAATCGTCATTGTTCTTACTCAATATCATTATCTTGCATTAAAACAATTGATAAATTCAACATTATATAATGTCAAATTTATTCATTATTTTAATATAATAAAATAATGATATATTGAGTAGGAGTAGACGATTTAAATTAGATTAAATTTGGCACTGTAGATAGGTAGATTTAACAGTGTAAAGTAAAAGATAATCGTATTGACAACTGTTGTGTGAAAAATCAAGAATATGTTATAATTACAAAATTATTAGGATCAAATATATTAAGATCTTCTAAATCTCTCTTACAACTATATATTTTATTTGTTCCATTCGGAAATACAGTTAGAGCCTAAATCTAGTTGAGCGACGTGGAATACAAATTCAGCATATCAGCAAGAAGTTTCATCAGTCTCGTGCAAAAAATTCTGCAATCGGGATTCGAATTAATACACGTCGAGTATGTTGCTTCGCAGCATTGCGTAACCGATACTAATCACCGTGCCATCGTTTTTACCGCGTGGTCTAATCTCCGTTAACATTACACGTCATTCGCAAAACCTATCTTGCACCGTGGGCGAAACACTTGTCGAGAGGCTTTTTGCCAGTGTATATCTTACTCAGTTGCGAATATTATGAATGTGCTCAGCGGTGCCAAATAACTCTCGGCTCGAGCATTGCTCTCTTTAGCTATCGTGATGAAATGTATACGTTCGCTGTACAAACATAATTAAAATTATTATGTGTATCCCGACAGAATGGTTTTTCTGAAGTATTTAAAAATTTAACTACACATACAGATTTGAAATTAATTTCGTTGAATTCGAAGTAATTGTATTGAACATTCAAACACGATGAACAATATCGTAGAAAATTTTGTCATTCTAGCAATCAACTTGAGCATCCTACGTAATTATTCTAACAATTATTTTGATCCAACAAAATTATTTTCAGATCTGTACCTACACAGTAAAAAAGATTTTGCATTCGTGTTAAAATATTTCAATCCGGTTTTTGTGATACTTTATCTAACATATTCATTTTAAATTAACACAAAAATTTGAATGGTCTATTTAAAAACATGTGAAATGTATTAAATTCAACACAAATTCTTCATTTGAGTAGTTAAATTTTTAGATACTTCAACAAAACCGTTCTTTCCGGATAAGCTTTAAAGTACGATCGGCTTTTATATCTGCAGTTATAATCCATTGCTGAATTTAACAACGCTACTATAATCTCGAAATAAATTCAATTTAATGAAAATTTTTTTTTTTTTTTTTTTTTTTTTTTTTTTTTTTACCAAAACGCGTACGAATACCGCATACCAATGAATTTATCGTTCTTTTTTTCGGAAGGGAGGGAAAGACTGTTCGAGAAAATGCGCAGCTGGGCTTTGTTAATTAAACATACCGTACTTTTTATTCACGATAGTCAGAATGTTTCTGCTTTCAGTGAAAAACCGTGACATTGTGGAAACCAGAAGGATTCGTAAGCCGCGAAGTTAACGGATGTAGATTAGAGTCAAGCGTGTGGGGAACAAAACGTTCGCCGTAAAATTTAGAACTTAAAACATCGCACTGCTGGGAGACGTGCCTCCTCGCCGCAACTCGTCCGCTTGCATTTCTTAAGTTTTAAGACGTAAGCCGAATACGGTTTCTCTTCGCCATGGATGCAGCTACTTGTACTGAACATCCGGGGCTTAGAATTCGCTTGTTATTCTTAACTTTCATATTCTTGCATTCCCGTATCTGTGTGGCTCACGAAATGTACCCAGATAAACTGTCGCACTAAATTTGCAAAAAGTTGCATATTTGTTCTAAACAATTCGTTCCATACTAAAAGAAAAGTGTTTCGTATTTATGACTACAATTTCATGATAAAATAATTATAGTTAGGAACTCCATTTTTATGGTTATTGCTATAATAAAGTTTTATATATATATATATATACATATAAAACATATATATAATATATATAGTAATAATATAATTTTATTTATCATCTCGACCAAATCATCATGATTTTATTATGACTTTTTTTTTTGCTATCGAGGATATACCATATCCGATATCGCGCGAAAATGACTATAAATTACAACTAAGTTATAAATTATTTAATTTACTATTATAAAATCACAAAATATCAAAATCGACTATGAATTATAGTCATCACTATAAAGTTACAAATATCAAACATTTTTCTCTCACTGCATACGCGGCATTTGCAGTATCTATGATACTGAAAATCAGGAAATTTATTTCCAGAATAAAATATACATTTATTTTGCGACGTAAGATCAAAAGGCCCTTGAAGAGGGATATTTTCAGAGGAAAATGAATTTTCAAGTCGTTGAAGAACGACTTTGTCGGCTTTGCCGTTTAATCTCTGTGCAAGGCGATTTATGTTATTGAAACGCCTGCTGACTCGGCCTGAAATCACCTGCATACGAGATAAGCTGTAAAGCAGCGGTCGGGCCGCTGCGCGCCATGCGGGCTCTTTAGTTAATTAGTTACGAGCGCCGATTTATACGACGCGACGTCGTCGCGGCAAAAAAAAGCACAGAGAGAAAAAAGAGCCGATAATGCCAATTACGTTTAATAGATTTTATGCTGGCATTCTTTGTGTACCAGATTTTGAAATTAAGCTAACGCGGCTTTTTCGATTAATGAAGTAATTAAAACGCAGTTTACTATTCGCCGAATATTTCGCAATCTCCAGTACTTGCGCCGCTTCAGTTGCGGAATTACACCGGAAGATATAAATTGTCACCTTCGGCAACATGAAATCGATTATACAGTCATTATGTATGAATGAATCGTATCTGGGTAATTAATAATAATTCAAGAGAATAGTCTCTATTTATGAACTCGCTATAATGAATGCATATGCGGATTAAATTTGTAATAATTCATGACGTAATAATGAGCTGTCCTAATGTAATTCTAGACAGCCGCATATTTTCTCACGATAATTTCC